>JAHDVE020004392.1:0-91631 GCA_022606495.2 Halesus radiatus | reverse complement strand
GTCGATCTATACTAATTTTAAATAGAGTCAAGATGTACTTTACCACAATAAATCATTATAAAATATAAGAAGCGGTTCTGGTTAACTTATATACTACCGATAAGCTATAATAATTAATTAATTGCACGATAACACCTCCGTAAAGTGTAAACTAATCAGAAATAACAATTTCCAATTAAACACAACAAACAAAATAGTGTGAAAATAAAATGACGATAGCATAGTCTAATGAAATATCGTTAAAATGTGTGCACCGTGCAGCAATGCATATAGTTAACTGGTTTTAATTCAATGTTAATAAAGCAATAATCATAATTCTTATCTGCAACGATTCTTTGAAATCCTTGACTTCTCTGGCCTCTCTATAAATACAGATATAAATGTAATGAATAGATTAACTCAACTATTTTACACATTTCTAAGACACTCCGTAATAATATATTACTACTAGCCGATGTGTACCCGGCCATTTTGTTCGGATTTAAAAAAAAAATTAAATTCTTGCTTGTTGTTTGGGTGGCATAATAGATTTGACAGCGAAAGTAATGCCTCGTGACTACTATTACTATCTCTAAACAATGAAACAATTTGATATTTTTTATTTCATTCCAAACGTTAATTTTTTTCAAAATATATCTAAATAAAAAAAGTTCTTGAGTAGGTACCTACTCATCTTTTCCATTTTGAAAATATTCTACCCATACAAACCTTCGTCTTTTGAATATGTAATCTGTGGCTAACCAGAGTGGTATATCTATGGGCTAACCAGGGTGGTATATCTATGGGCTAACCTCAATACAACAAGGCGGGTTCAATGTTTTTCATAACGTTATAGCAACGGTTTTACATATTGGATTTTATTAAAACTACTCTCTAAACCTATACGGCACTAATAAAAACAAACTGTTCCATTTTCAGATGGTTTGGGCATGTAGAGCGAATGAACGAAGAGAGGAGTGTAAGGAGAATATATGACGCGAATGTGAATGGAAGAAGAAGCAGGGGACGCCCGAGGAAGACATGGCACGATCAAGTGAAACAAATACTCGAGTCGGGCCATGTCAGAAGTCGGAATAACAGAAGAGAATGTATGAGGCGTTGTATGAATGTGAATGAAGCAAGAAGTGAATGCCAAGATCGAGTTGTGTGCGGTCCGTCCTCTCTGCCTAACCCCTGCGAGGAAACGGCGTGATGGTTAGTTACTTAGTTCTGTTCTATTTTCAGCGAAACCGGGCGAGTAATTTTCGAGAAAATCAAGGAGGCACAGACAAACATTCATCTTCATATATAGACATTATATTTTTTAAATTGCAATAGCGTACTAAAAAAATGATATTTTGGTTCAAGGAGATTAAAAATTGTATTATATAACCACCTCCTTAATAATATTATCTAATCAAGTAGAATTTGGAAAAGTACAGTGCATAATCACATAATATTTAACTTTGTATATTCATAAATTACATAACAAATTTTCTTCAGTTTCAATTACTTTTTAAAACAAGATTTTTTTTTTTAATTATTTCTGTATTATGCAACTCTTTGATCGCAAGCTGCAAGCGGCCGCACATGCAAAATGAATGTGCACAACTCGCGGAAACGGCCGAAGTCCGGGTCGGCAATTTCCGGCGTCCTCCGACTCTCTTCGGCAAACGTGCGGCGACACAGAGTACTCACCGCAGCGATGTTCGTGAACTTTGGCGTGCGAGTGTGGGTTAGTTCAAACGCGAAAAAACGGTTCAGTGTTTTGTTCACACAGTAGTACAGTAGTACGACAATGAGAATAATAATAATAATACTATTAACAGGGTGGGTGGGTAGGTACCTACTTAATAAGCTAAGTTTTTATTTAAGGGTGGTTAGGTACCTACTTTATAGGTTAGGTTATTATATTATTCGCAATCTGACACTAAGTAGACAAAAAATTAGGGCGCTACGATCCTTTAAAGGGTTTTAAATGGCGACACAAAGATTGCTCATAGGAGAATTAAAGGAAGGTTAAAAAACACAATGGTCCAAGTGCATACTTTATTTTAACCAAACGGTGGTCAGGAATACTTTCCAAAACATGTATCAAACTTTACATCATGTTTTAAGATATTTTAAGTGAACTTCTTTTTATTATTTAACGCTTCGCGAGGGAGATATTACATGAAAGGAATTTTGTTGTATTTCTGAAATATTATAGTTAGATAAAAAAGAGGATTCTAAATCACAGAGAAAAATTATTTAAAAAAAAAAATTAAACAAATGAAGTATGACGTTTTGCCTCGCTTCTTTAAAACTATCTGTAAATGTGTCAATATGTAAAAACATTAGAATGTGTAGAACACATTTCAAAAACGAAGTGCGTTGCTTGGTGTTGCCATATTAAATTTATTATTATTATGACAGGGTTGGTAGCTGGTAGATAAGCAGGGATATTCAAAACAGAGTGGGTGAGTACCTACTGAATATGCTGGGTTATTTATAATATGATGGGTAGTTAGGTGGTACCTACTTAACAAGCTAGGTTATTTAATTATTTTTACAGGCACCCCACCCCCTACCCGCCCTAGACGATTGTCACAAAGAAAACTGCGGTATATAAATGATCATAATATTATTTTTAATAATTATTATAACAGAGTGGGTAAGGACCTACTTTTATTTATTATTTACGTCAGGGTTGGATAGGTATCTACTTAACTTTCAAGCGGGCGTGCGGCCTTTTATAACAAAAGAGTTCGCGCGTAGCCCAATCGACCTGCGAAATATTAAAACTAATTTAATATGAAATACTTAAATAGTTTATGCAATTCCGTTGACTCGCGTGGTTTATTAATTATGTTCAACAATAATTCCTATCTAATTATCAATAAATACAATGTTCTTTAAAATTATTCTACAGATGTATTATACAAGCCATCGCACCCGTTGAAAAGGGGAGTGGTGTGATGGTGGCAGATATTCTTTGTGCTGGAGGCGAAGTGGGTTTTTGATTGCATCCTTTTTTTAGCAAGAAAATTTTGCAGAACTCTCAATGTTTGCCTAGTGGTTGATGTGCTTTCTTTTGATTAGGTAGCTAAGTACGCTTATAGTAGATTAGGCGTTTTTCGCTTGACTGAACTATGAACTTTTAACTTTGAACCTACAGTGCGGGAGTAGATGTGAGAGAGATGAATAGTATACACATTGATATGTTATATCTATATCTCAGGTTGCCCGGTAGAGTCCATGAATATGATGCAAGACAAACACGTAACAGAGAAGAAATTAACGTGCCCGGTTGTTTCGACGCCGCGTGACCGCTTGAAGGTTAAAAATCTGAGTTATTTATATATCAGTGTTGGATGCATTATTAGGTGCTTACTTTAAGCTCGTTTAATGATCATATAACAGGGTGGGTGTACCTACTTAATAAGCTGGGTTATTTATAACAGGGTGGGTGTACTTACTTAATAACCTATGTTATTTATATTACAATAATAATAATAATACATGTTAATTAAAATTAATGTAACTCAAATGTACAGTAATAGCTCAGTTAACGAGGTACGTGTGTGGGTTTGGCAAAGCTATCGGAAACAATAAGTCATCAAGCGAAGAAATAAATATAAATTCGAACTTTCCGGGGTTAGTTGGACTGTGGGTGTAGAGCAGAGGAGAAAGGTAAAACAAAAATTTAAAAAAAAAGAAGATGCTATTCAGACCTTCAGATTACCAAACATAGAATGCAGAATCAAACATAGAATGCAGAATCAGCAAGATTATTTTAATGCTGAAAAGTAGTATTTAAGAGTGATAAAACTGAAAGTATTTTTTACTCTGGATCACGGTTTTCCAAAAGTATTAATTTAAATCATCAAAGACGATTTATTCATACCTATTACTAAGGTCTATTGTCACCCAAATTCGAAATTATTGACTATGGTATCTCAAATTCGAATAAGAATAATTCCAACAAAGATTTACTCCAAATTCCTGTAATTCATACTACTTTTGGGCAACGGAATTTTAGGTACTTTGCGACAAGAATTTACAACATTCTTCCGGTTAGCATAAAAGAATCTGATTCACAAAAAAAATTCAAACACATTGTTAAAAATTGGATTAAAAGTAATAATAGGGCATTTACCGGTACACTCACCCAAATTTGAAATTATTGATTCAACGATTTACGAAGAATATCATAATATAAGTATAGATTCATAGGTATTTTAAAACTATAAAAAAATTTGCAAAATTACTGCCTCAACACAGGCTAGCCTAGTGAGGCGGGTTATGTGAAACTTCAACTATAACTGTTATTATATTATTTACTATTTTACTTTATAAACCACTGCACACTTACATTATTATATTATACGTGTCTTTTAGTTATAGTTAAATTTAATTACAATAAAGATATTATTATTATTATACTTAAACGAAGCTTAAAACTCATCTCTTCGGAATCATATCCATGAATGGTAAAGTTGCATTTACCATGGCGAAGGCAGCTGGTACCTACCTAGAGTAAATTACAGACAAAATTTTAACTTTTCATGGTTTGCAACAAACGTCTGGAAATAACTACAAATATTTGTAAATGTAAATAATTACAATCGAACATTTCAGTTAACCTCGGGTAGAATTAAATCTGTTCTCGAGTCCTAAATTCGAAAAAAAAAACATCAAAATTAAAAATAAATACCAAATCTTCTTTAGCCAATAATAACCTTCTGATAAATAAATGTGCAGTGTTTTCTGATATTGTGTCCCGTGCGTGGAAAATCATGATATCTTTCCAAGCTTTAATAATATAACGTGTTAAAGGCGAGAGGGACGTCGGAGTGGAATTATTTATTATTTCGAAATATTGATAGTATTATTACGCAATACGATAAACATAATGTTTTAAAATAGAAAAATATTTAGTAAATATTTTATAAATTTACATAGGCTTAGCATTGATCAAAATCTATTCAGAAATATTACTTTTTCTGACCGTCCTATTGAATGTTTTACAAAATATTTAAAATATGAATATAATTTTTAAAGTGGAGAAAAATATTTTTAATCCTTTCTCGTAACGTTTTTGTAAATAAACTTAACCAAAGATTTATAATCCCCATTAAGTTACGTAGTGTTCATGAAAATTTTAAACTACACACACTGTTAATTAAAAAAAAAAATATTCTCATCGACATCGTTAAAGAAAAACTTTCACAGCATTTTTTTAAGGATATTCAACTTTTTAAATGTTTTTGTAAATCATGCGTAGAACGGTCAGAAATGTGTAACATTTCTGATTTTATTTTGATAAGCCCATGCAAATGAAAAAAAAAGCGTAATAAATATTTTTCTCTTTAAAAAAACCATGTTTATAGTATTGCACAATAATATAATCATTATTTTGAAATTATAAATAATAACTCTCGGACGTCCCTCTCCCCGTTAATATGGAGTGACCAGGTAAGTATGTTTCTGTATCTGTTTGTACATAATGAGATAAACCCTAACAAGTAATGTGTACATCGCCCTTGAGGTGATCTTTCACAAAAACGGCGCTATACAAATCTATTTATTTATTTACTTATTTTTACGCTTAAAAAAGGCTTTTTTGCAAGTGTGCATAGGAGCATATATGTTTTATGTAGGATTTGTTATTTATTGTACATTATCCAATTATTATTATTTATACTACCTACCCGGGTTTCGGGCGATATTTGAATTAAAAAATAATATATGAAACGAACAAAATAATATTGCTGTTCTACTTTTTTTGACGGTTAAGGCGATGCGATGGGAAGTAGTGGAAATTCGTGTGTTTTGGTTGGATAATTGGATGGCCTAGAAGTACCATATATGATTTAATTAAATACTGCAAGTAGAACACACCTTCTTGGCCTTTCGTTTAACAGGACATTTTTTTGGCGAGTCTTTTTATAAGCCTAGAAAAAAATTAGGCATCAGATCGAAAAAAAAATGTTTAAAGCACAAAATATCCTACTTATGAACCTTTTTTCCGATATTATCGTATTGTCCATTGTGGAAAATTAAGTTTTTTAGAATATGACCGTAAAATATTTTAATAATTATATATGAGCTTCACAAAATAAAATAAAACACGCATTTTGGTGATGTTTTTTTTTGCCTCAAAGGAAACATGAGGCCGGTGTTAAGCGAGAATTTCAACATTTTCGCCACCTGCGTAAGGAGTGCGTGATTTCGTTGGAATTTTGGAAAGTGGATCGCCTTAAGTGGATATTTCAAAGTTCCATGATAGAAATGCCGTTACAAATTCCAGTCGGAGTAATGTGTTAAATTTATGACGTCAGATCTCAATGTTTGAGACAAAAGGATTTGTGATGTATATTTCATGAAAACGATGCCTTGTGCGGATGTTGCTTAACCTTCGTGATCGTTTGGAAAGAACTGTTGTAATGTCACTCTTAATCATAATAATAATAATTGGATGATTTGTATAGCGCCGTTTTTGCGACAAATCACCTCAAGGACGCTGTACGAATATTTCTTAACTAATTATATACAAACAGATACAGAAAAACATACTTACCTGGCAGGTCGCTTCAGATGAACACAGTTTTATTAGAAAATTTATTTATAGAGATGATAGTTTTACATGGTTATTTGTTGTTCCTTTTCTATTGATGTTACATTTATTAGAAGATTGGTGGAACAAGAAGAGTTGGTATTTATTGAAATACTTATAATTTTTAGGACTGGAAAGTGTTCATAAAATGAATCATCAATGTGTTGTACGAGCAATTAACTCTCATATGAGATATAAATAATTCAAATCTACTTCATTCAAATAATCTACAACAAATGAACTATTTTAAAGGTATTCGTTCTTCTTAGAATTGAAGAGATTCCTTTATCTCAGCTCGACTATAGTCCGCATTCTAGTTCTGATGGATAATATGTTCCAGGAGAATAATGGATTTTGATGAAGTGAGGATTGCGATAAGACAGTGATGCATGGCGTTCTATACGCTCGGCCTACCCTACATTTCGGGGACAAAGATGAATGAACATAATAAAAATAAACGATTACAGCGTTATAAAAAAAGCTTCAAGTCCATTCTAATCTTATTATCGTGTAGTGATGCGCACCCGGGAATATTCCCCGACCTAATATAAATTCCCCAAAAGTTGACTATTAAAAAAATAAATTATAAAATAATTTTATTCTAAATGGGGTGTCGTATTATTTTATTTTGATGAACATGTATTATATTTAAAAAATAAAAACGACAGTAAAAAAATATATATAATTTCGTCAAAAGATTAGTATTCACTCTGTGGTGTCATTATTAATAAATGAATTGAAAATTACTTTGTAATCACCACTTAATTAATATATACATATCAACATGTTTCGAAAGCGATGCTCTTTCCTCATCAGGAATATACAGAATGCTAAAAAATAATAATGTCAAGTATAGACAAATGATAAAAATAGAACACAATAATGTAAGAATAAACAATTTATAAACATAAGTAGGTAAGTAATTAATCAAAGGTGTTAATAAAAAAAAACATTGAATAACAAATTAACATTAGAAATTAAAAAAAAAAATTAATACTAATATTAATATGAAAATAAATTCAAGAGATAGCTATTTTTTAAATAATAATCGAAAATTAATTATATTTAATTCACTGTTAACACTTTTTCTGATTACTAAAATTTCAAATTTGTATAATTATAAACCGCTTGTATTTATCTCTTGAATATTTTTATAACTTTATTATTAAGCAATTTAGTTTTTTTTATTATTGTTACAGCTGTTTCAGCGTTAAAACATGTTGAAACATCTTCCTGTTTTTCAAAAACGAGGAACATAACATAATTAAGGGTTACAGCAGAACTCACAGGACTAGGGGTAAAGTTTAATTGGCATACCACCGAGAGCTCCGTTGTTACCTTACCTTCTTTCTCATAGACAACGCAACATGTAACAGAAAGATAGATTACAATAAGCTGAGCCCCCAGTTGCATGACCATAGTAGGTAAAGTTTCATATGTATGCCGCTGAGAGTTCCGTTGTAAGCAATCCGTCTTTCTCAAAAACGAGGTATGTAACAGAAAAAGAGTTTACAATGAAGCTCTCATCGACTGGACCCCAAGATTTAGTTTGTTTGTGTTAAGGGTCCAGTATAAGACCGCGTATTCACCGCCGTTAGGAATTTTAGGCCTCAAACTCAAAACCACGGACCACCACGATCCGGCAGCAGGATTGGGGAAATGTGGATAATGTAGACCACGCCGGATTAAAAAAATGTTCATCGTATTGATGCAATACGAAACAAAAAACATTTGCTCCATATTTTTTTCGTTTATTCGCTGTGTAACAATAAATTAATAGAAGCTTGACAGACTTAACTTAGCAGTCGGAAAAGGGAGGATTTTTTGCCGCTTACTGCAAAGTAAAGCAAGTCGATCTGTTGGTATAGGTTAAGGTAAATGATGAGAATATTTTTTTTTTTTTAAATTTTGTATATAATATATTAATAATTGACAGTACCCATACAAAGTACCTTTCACAAAATATTTTTTTTGTTACTATTTACGTATTTATTTCTTCACATCATAATCTTTTATTTTTGATTCGGAAATATTATAGAAATGGGTAACGTGGATCACCTGCTCAGAAATACTTGTAAGCACAGTTTTTGACATAGGGAATTATTTTCATGGTTTTTGAATCAAGGAATCCGATTTTCGATTGTCCACTTGTGGATTCAAAATGGTTGAAATGAATAGATGCTTTTTTATATGGCTGTTCTTTCAATGGCTTTGGTTTTTATTAATGGTTAAGGAATCCGACTATTACATTTAACTTAGGAACCAAGATGGCGGATGTAAATTAGATCCCGTTTATTAAACGGGAATAATAATTATTTGTCTTTTGATAATTTTTGGGATTTCGAAACGGCCTTCAATATTGTATACTAAACAGCAGTAAAAATATAACATAGGTAGATAACAGTGATTTACAACCCACTCCAGATGCAGACAATAAGCTTGAATACAATTCACCAGTAGTTCAGTCAATGAAGGCAATAAGAAAAACTGAAATTTTTGCAGGTGAATAATACCTATAACAGGGAGTATTTTCACAAAAGTCTCCTATCTTCCCCTTGCCCCTCTCATACGAAAAGTAGACCAAATATGCTATAATTTGAAATCAAATACGTTTCTAAGGACTTAATAGTGTCCGAGATACAGCGGTTCTAAATTATGCAAATTTTTTGTAAGTTATCATTCTTCGCTATTTTTTAGTGTTTTGGTCAATTTTGACAGTGAAGGAGTAATTTTTTCGGTAAAGGTTAATCTATACTTTATAAAGTAGGCTAAAGATGGTACAAATTGAAAACAAATTGGTCTCCAAGGACCTAATATCGTCTGAGATACAGTTGTTCTAAATGAAGAAAAATATTCTTTGTTATCCATTCTTCGCATTTGATTTCAGTGTACCTCCAAACACTTTAATTCCGATTTTGAACCAAATCGGTAGAGAACTCAAAATTCAAAATGAACATCGAAATTAATCAGGTTGACATTAAATTTGACATCAGCACCCCTAACATGACTTACGCCGCTTTCTAACCAAATCGGTGTGAATATCTAGAAATTCAAGATAGCCGCTAAAACTATGGATTTTGATAGGCACAGATCGGCATACTTATATATGCAGTCGGGGGCGTCAAGATTGTAAATTATATGGGCACAAAAAATGTTAAGATTTTAAAAATAATTCGTTCATTCATTAGTTTTGCTTTTGACAGCCTGCAAAGATATAATCTTATAGATCTATACCACGTCCGTCAGTTTTTTTTCAGTGCGCAGGTCTTTTATATTGTGCCGTATAATAAATTAATCACTTTTTGGACCATCTTAAAGAACGTTGCAAAGAAATGTGATTACAACAAAAAAAATCGAAAATACGTAATTCCTACATTCCGGTGGCAGTTTAACACCTCTCTTCCCAGCTATTCGTCATAAAACAGACAAAAATATCGAATTTCAAATCGACGTCCGCTCGCTCCGAAGGGATTCTCACAACTGATTTACTCCGGCGAAATACATCGTTTTATCAACAATCGCGCGGGCCGGAGATTCTTGTATGACGGAGTTTTTTGTATGACGGAACTGAATTTAAAAATTCCTGAACTTTGAGGGAATTACAGAGAAAATCTAGATTTACTGAATTATTTTTAATAAACGCTCTTGGTTCTTGATCTTATTTACTCTGAGATTGTGTAAAGATTTTAATTAAATATGTTTGTAATGGGTGCAGTTAACATAACGGCAAAGGCACTGTCGAGCGTTTTACTTAAAATTACAGTAGATATTTCATATATAATGTAAAAGATTACAGTTTAAGAATTTACGTCACTGAAAACCTTAGACACTTTCGTAACTTTCTGTTAAGAAGTTGCAGATAAATTATGTGTTGTATTGCTTACGTTAGCATACTGCGAAGTGACGTTTAGCGCCTTATTTGAGACTGCCCCCTTAAGCACGCAGGCGTAAACCAAATGCATAGCGCTCTAAGGATGGTCCCCCACCAGAAGGCCTATTCAGGTTCATTTTTAGGAAAATTCCTTATTCTTAAATCACTCGAGTCGGGCCATGTCAGAAGTCGGAATAACAGAAGAGAATGTATGAGGCGTTGTATGAATGTGAATTAAGCGAGAAGTGTATGCCAAGATCGAGTTGTTAGGCGGTTCGTCCTCACTGCCTACCCCTGCGGGGAAACGGCGTGATGGTTAGTTAGTTAGACATTTTGCTTAAAAATGATAAACAAATTTAAAACATTTGTAAAAAGGGGTCAAACTGAATACTTCAACAAAATTTCCCCTTTTTTATTAACTGTTTTACTTTTTGGAAAAAAAAAGGGGGATTTGCCAAAAGTTACGCACAATTGTACAAAGGACGAGTTATATTAGCAGATTTGCCTTTCGAATAGTAAATGCTAATTCTTTGCAGTGCAATGCGAGTTGCCTGGAGACTGTCGGGATGTATTTATTAGCAAATCAATTGACAGTGACGCGCCTAAGCTCGCCCCACTTATTTTGGTTTCTTCCCCTTGCGTGTTAGGGTATCTCTAGTAATTACCTGCTCTGTGGGTTCAAAGGATTTTATTATGGCACGAAGGTTGAGTGCCGGAAGGATTTAGTCCTGCGAGGATGCTCAAAGTTTCGAGATAATAAACTTATATTATTATAAACCTTTGATGTGATATTTCACCAAAAGTATTGGTTATGGGTATATATGCCTGTAAAGGCCTATTCACTGACAGCCAAATTTCTTATAGGGTCTTCCCGCTGAATCTTGTAACTTTGTGAAAATGGGCAAACATAGGAGAATCAGACTCTTTATGACCTGCTACATCTCCGTCCCCTTCTCATTTTCTTATGCCATATAATTATTCTCCAATCAGAGATGCCATAGTCCCCCCGCCACGTAAAACAAATTCACTTGAAAAATTGTTGATTCCATGATTTTTTCAGAACATTCTGTATTCAAAATCCTTTTTATGTAAATAGGTACCATGTATTTAGTACAATCCGCCATTTTATAGTAGACAAAATTGAGTGTGCTGCGATCGTTTAAAACGTTTTAAATGACAACACCAAGATGGCTCATAGGAAGATTATTGTAGGTATAAATATCACGTTGGTTCAAGCGAATGTTTTTATACTTTCACCGAACGGTAACTTTAAGTTAATTTTTTTATTATTATTTAATGTTCTGCGGGTAAGACAATTAGACGAAAAGGGCGATTTTTTGTATTTCCAAAATGTATGTATTAGATATATAAATAAAAAAAATCAAATTCAGAGATCAAAAATATAAATAAAAAATACCTAAATAAATGAATTTATGATGTTTTGCATTGTTTCTTATAAAGGAACTGTCAAATTCGAATGTGAAAAAAACTGAAATTGAGTAACAAAATTTCAAAGACAATCAACTTGGTATTGCCAAAGTAATGAAAAAATGTAGTTCCACTTTATTAAATGTCTACGTTTTATTGCCAAGCTATATATTTTTTATAAACAGAAACACCAAACATTTTTAGATGATCATTAATAATAAGATTTTAAAACATTACACAATTCCTCTTAAAAAATGATAAAATAAAATAGAATAGATTAGATAGTATCTTTCTAAACATCTACAAAATATTTGTAAGCCACTGTCTACATACACCTCAAAATCCCACGACTAAATGTAACGGTGTGAGTAACTTCGCGCGTGCGCTCTATGCCCCTCTGACGTCACAAAATGGCCGCCGGCCGCGAAGGTGAAACGGGCCCTGTGACGTATACCCTTGTCTCGTCTGCACCTACCCACATACAAATAGAGCAATAGGGCACTGCGCAGAAAAAACACAATCAAAATTATCGAGTCAATGTTGCAATTGACGTATTGATTAGTTCTTTTTTATAAAGTGTCACTTTTAGTGAGGTTTGTTTTGGCGCGCGAGGATCGCGTTTACGACAATAGTGGCGGGAAGAGCGAGCGGGACAGATTGATAGATAATTATTATTAGAAACAGATTGATTGCGCATGTGTTGGAAAGAGATGGCGTGTTGCAGGAATGGCGTATTGTGTATGGCGGGGAATTGATAATTTGCGGATTGATTGGATTCAATGACAAATAATAATAATAATAATAGATGTAAACGCAGGCGGTTATATTTCATATCGTAAACATGTTTAGCATCAATTTAGTGCTTGTATAATTCGAGATGATTTATGTTATGGGTGTTTCGTCGATTCTTTCGCAGGGACGATTGAATGAACCGTTCTGTAAGTAAAACGAAAGCGGCCATCTTTATTTTGCCATATTTCTTAGAAATTTTCAAATGTTTAATATGTTAGCACAGGTCACACTTAAGATTGTGTGTATTGGTGCATAATAAATCGCCTTTTCATGTAATTAGCTATAAAACAAAGAAAAAGTTTGAACATAAATTATGTTAGAATATGATAGTCAAACCACTAATTTCTGAACACACCGCTTGGTCAAAATATAGCGTATTTAAACAATTGTGTTTTTAAAAATTTACTTTGATTTTCCTATGAGCCAACTTTGTATTGCCATTTAAAACATTTTATACGATCGCAGCGCCCCCCTTCTTTGTCCGTTTTGAAATGCTGTACGTTGATCGAATTTAATTACATATTCAAAAATAATCTTGTTATTCTAAAAGTTTAACAGTGTATATTTTTATTATATTTAAAAAAAAAACTTTCTTTTTCAATTCTACTGGAATTTTTATTTCTGAAGTGGAAAAAATAAGCGTATGTAAGCAAAGCATACGAGTATATTTCGCATATTATAAGCCAAAATAATAGAAACATCAATACAATATTGAAATACATTAGACAAATTTTACCATCCCAGGCTTTGAATAACTCACACACGAGGCAGTTCAGCAGTGTTCCGGAAAATCCTAGAAACCTCTCGAAAATTTAGAAATAAACCGAATTACGAAGTTCCATAACTCCTGGCAGTGGGCGAATCGAACAGGGCGGGAACCGCTTGGTTGCTACGTCACAGGTGCGCTTCGAACGGTGCTTTTGTCATGGTAACTGCTAGAAAAGTGACGTCAGATCAATATTGTCTATTTTTATCAAGATTTTATTGATATTATTATATATTTTTAAATCAAATCGTTCAATTTGAGATTTCTAAAATATTACCGGATACAATTTTCCCGGCGGGTGTTATTATTTCAATAGAATTTGAGATAGTTCAACTTTATTTGCATAATCTAAAAAATTAATTAGTTAAGTACCCGGATAACAAAGAATACCTTAATAAATAATGCGACGAGTAAGGGTGATATTTAATCCAAAACAGTCTGGTAATTATAAAGAAAAAGTTCCAATATGAGAACATTGTTTGTTTTCAACGGTTTATTTACAATTAGGTTCCTTGCATTGGCACCGACTTAATCAAAAATCAACTAAATTAAACCCGCGTAAAAATAAATAGCGGTCGTTGCACTGACGTCAGAATTACATAGACGTGCCCAAAGCAAAATCTACCCGAACCATTTTGCCCTGGAGGCAAAGGTCACGTGACATTTTGGCACCAGGTCGGGTCGCGCATTTTTTTAATAAACTCCGTTATCATTCGCACGCTGACTGGCCGTCTAACGATCATCGGAAGATTTTACGGAATAAGGCATTCTTATGCATTAAAATGGTGTCAAAATGGAAGTGATAGTGAGAATAATAAAAAAAATATCGCATAACATTCCACAGTAATCGTTATTTTACTTAATTTTAAGTTTAACCAATATAATTCTTAGCAGTTTTTGAAGACAATTTTGTCAAACTGAAATGACGAAGACGCGAAAGCGTTCATGTCATCGTTTCCTGTGGTAAGTAAATTAATAAAATTTTCTAAAACGGTCAAACTAAGTACTCTAGCAAAACAATCTGTTTATGTAAACAAATCTAACTTTTATCATCTATTGCCGTTTTACTTAAATTGGAGGTTTGGGTTAGTTTTGGATATTGACATTGATACAGATTTGCTTGTCAGATTTGAAGAGTAAATACTAATACTTTGCGGTGCAATGCGAGTTGTCTCGCCCTGCTAAATTTGGCTTCTTCCCCTCGCCTGTTAGAGTACCTATGTTCATTCTCTTCTCTGTGGGTCGTTGACATTTTGAAACATCGCGATGACAGTTTGGCTTTGCAAAGAAACACGTTACTCATCAGAAAATCATGAACAAAACGTGTAATATCGGTGATACCCATATACGAATACTGTTCTAAGCTCGTCACAAAACCCGTTCCATTCTTGAGAGTATTTTGAAATATCGGGCCTCATTCAACTTTCGTACCCCATATATCCAAGAAAGACACAATATACACATGCACAATTATTTTTATTTAAAAAAATACAGACCTGTCATATTTCAATAGCCCTTTCCAAACACCGTGCACCTGGCGTTCGATACAGTTCTCAAAAAACATTTATATTTTTTAGCAGTTAATAGGGCAAACGATATCAAATAATATTTCGGGCCAATGAGACTAACGAGAAACTGATATAAAATTTCCGATCCTTTCCCGGAATACATCCGATTCGTTTGATTCATTCATTCGTTGTGTAAAAAATAGATATGTACGAAACGAGTAATAATGTGTTGTAGGAAAACCAAAACGTTGCCAATTTTTGGAAATGCGATTAAACGAGTCAATACGTTGTTTTGCAATCTGAAAATAAAAACAGAAAAAAAGTCACTTACGTTGTTTTTGTAGTGGAGCAGGTTTAGCCTCTGAAGGTCCGTTACTCTGGGAAATGTTGTCATTGATCTAAGTGAAAAACTCATTAATTACATTTTTGAATTATTTTTTTTTTTAATGAAAATTAGGAACACCTAAAAACAGATGGAAGGATATTATTTTGTGCGAATGTGTAAAAGGGGCTGTACCTTTTGTAGTTGGCCCATGTTGAAGTTGAACTTTGACTCTGTCTCTTTCCGCGGAGTGGCCGCTATCGCGGTGAGCGGAGTCATCGACACTGATTTCATCTCCTGCAAATAATAATAAAAAATATAAAAACAAAATACGTATTTTTCTCTTCATCCTAAACCAAGGAAGACATTTTTTTTCACACAATTTTTAGGATCGATTTAGGACAATTGACCCGATCCTTGGATTTTTTGTGTGCCTACCTGGTTTGGGAGAGCACATGCACACTTATTATTACTTACTTTACATGTGTAGTTTATTATAATTATTACAATTTAAATCACTTTTATCAGACATTTCGGGCTTTTGGCATAGGTACTTTACAAACATCGAAATTTCGTCATTCCGGTTCATCTAATAGCATTATTGTGAGACAAATAACACACTATTAATGTTTTTAAAGTCAATAAGATAACATCGAGTTTTTCTTTTGTTAAACTACACAATGGACTGTAAAAAAAATTATAAAATAATTCCGGAGAGGACCGTAGTTAAGCAAAAAAGTCTTTAAGTCTAAGGGACAATGCCTTAACCTTAAAAAGAGCCGGAATCAGGTCCTTGATTTTGGATTTTCGTGTACCTACTATTTTGGGGGAGCCATGTTAATTTTTTTTTTAATATTAACGCCATCTTTGAGGATGCTTGTGGAGGATCTTATTAGGAAAATAAAGGAGTGAACCTGGGTCTTGAAGAGATCCAGGTTATAGGAGGGGGAAACACAGAAACCAACGAATCATTTCACAGGCGATATGGCACAAAATACCTAAATGCAATACTACTTTTGGACAGAGAAGCTCTGAATTTTTAGCTCTAAAATTATATAACAAACTCCCACTTAATATCAAAAAAAGTAATTCAATCAATAATTGCATTAAGTCCAGCAAAACTTGGCTTAAGGAAATACCAGAACAAGAACTGACTACTATTCTCAAAAAAAAACGTCATAGAAATTACTGGAAAGACCCTACCCTAACCTTGAAGTTGAAATATAGAAGTCGCTGAAACCCCTTTATGCAAAACCTGGTCCGCCTCACCGCAGGATCTCTTAGTGAGGAGGACTATGAAAAAAAAATCTATAATATACATGTATTTTTAATATTTATAACCTTACCATAAAATGTCATAATTATATGGAAACTAATAAAAAAAATATATATATAGATACAAATTAGGGTGGATCAACAAATTCTAACGGATCAACAAATTCCTGGCGTACCGTCGCGTCTGATCAACATAGTACGAGAGGGGATCTCTCTCTATATATATATATATCGTATATATCGTTGAGAGTGCATTGTGTGACTTTCGTCCAGATTAAACACACATGACACGCGATGATGTAACATATAAATAATTATTATATTAATGAAAGCAAATTATCACCTATCGTATGTGCCTCGTAGCCATTTTCGTAAAACCTCGTTTAGGTAGTATTTTGTGGTACCAGCAAATCAATTACCTCATACTTGATGATTGTGAAAATGTGTATAAACCAAGTGCAAACATACAAAAAGAGTTTATGGCCTGCCTCATGTCAAAGTTTAGGAATGGGTTTAAATTTAGAAAATAATAATTTTAAACATAGATTGAAAGCATTCGGCGAATCGACTACGCCGAAATATAATTATTGTCTTTTTTTTGTAATGCGTTGATATATATTTTTTTAATATTTTTACTATTCCATTCGGCATTCAAGAACGCGCGTTGTTGAATCGATGAAGATTTAAAATAACGTCACTTTTTTAACATGTATTTTCCTAAAGGGAGCCATATTTCAAAAAGTGAAGTGCACAAATAAATGATATGAACATTTTCATACTTAGATATTTTTATTTATTGTCTGATTTTATGTTTAAACTTTGGAAGGCCGAGCTCCCGCGATCTACTACTTCGGCAGTGTGCCGAGGGTAAATTTCCGAGTCTATTTTCATGATAACTTACTTTATTTTTCGCAAAACGATGTTTTTATAAATTGTGCCGTATTACTAGATAATAATGTTTACATATTTATAAAAATTGTATATATGTCATAAGTAGTTTCCCGGAATAACTACTTATATTCCGAGAAATTATTTTTTCCACATTGCCGATCGGAAACGCCGGCGACAATGGATACAATTTTACCTTATCCGATTGGCAATTCCGGCACACTAGAAGCAATTTAATTATCCATATAATTTTTAGTTTTAATATTTTGTTTCAGTAATTATTATTTTCAGGTGACTAGGATACTTATTTTTCCGACAATTTGAAGTCATTTTTATGCATATCAGATGATACCTTAATTAAATACCAAATTGGTAGGCACATAAACAATGTTTGCAATAACTGGTCCGCTGTATGTATAATGATTTTTTTAATGCGTAGTCGAACCGACGAAGGCTTGTTAAGGGTTAAGGAACCAAAATATTCTACTGTACTAAAGAACGTCGAATCTTTAACGGGCAGAGGGACGTCGGAGAGTTATTATTCATTAATTCAAAATAATGATAATATTATTTTGCCGTACGATAAACATGGTGTTTTTAAAGAGAAAAATATTAATTAAGTTTTTGTTTAATTTGCATGGGCTTAGAATTTATCAAAATAAAATCAGAAATATTACACATTTCTGACCGTTCTACGCATGTTTTACAAAAACATTTAAAAAGTTGAATATCCTTAAAAAATGCTGTGAAGGTTTTTCTTTAACATGCCGATAAGATAAATTTAATAAAAAAGAACAGTGTGTAGTTAAATTTTTTTCATAAACACTACGTAACTTTAATGTTCTTTTTTATTTTTTTTTTAATGAGGATTACAAATTTTTGGTTAAGTTCATTTACAAAAACGTGACGAGAAAGGATTAAAAATATTTTTCTCCACTTTAAATATTTTGAAAAACATACAATAGGACGGTCAGAAAAAGTAATATTTCTGATTAGATTTTGATAAACACTAAGTCTATGTAAATTTATAAAATATTTAATAAATATTTTTCTATTTAAAACATTATGTTTATCGCATTGCGTAATAATACTATCAATATTTCGAAATAATAAATAATTCCCCTCGGACATCCCTCTCCCCCTTAAAGACGAGTTATTATTACACTTCCGTACGTGAAAACATCAAACAAAATATAATTAATTATGCAAGAATCAAAGTTTATAATAACTCCTTACCTTAAGAATGTGGTCAATGGGCGGCACGCCATTGGGCTCCCCCACGTTCTGGAATAAAAATAAGAAGCATTGTTAGGACGAAAAAAATACGCAACAATACGGTTAAAAGGAGAACAAAAGGCAATAATATCGTTGAACAATTTAATTACAATAGCTTTAAGGAAACAATTATATTGTTACGTTATTTAATGCTGAAAATCCTGAGCACGCTTGATCGATGCCACAGCTATTTTAGAGGGAAGCCATAGGATTCCTTTCACTGACTGCTACGAATAGAAATACAGGGACTTCCTTTCAGAGAAAACATAGGCAGACATAATAATATATGAGCTCAGACAAATTATTTATATTATTTTTTACAGTTTTCAATTTTTCCGATAACACAATATTAAACATAGATGGAGTAATGTATGTCTTAATTATAAATCGTTTTATTCTCTCAATGTTTATTATTTCAATAATTAATATCTGATCATTCTTTTTTTTTCTACAATTTAAAATTTTTTTTTTGAAGAGTGTATGATGTATATTTGTTACTTAATATTAATAATTTGCCATCACTTTTTAGAAATAGATCATGACTTAAAAAAAAGTAAGTTTAAACATTCAAATATTAATACATATTTTAATTGTGCGCTTTAGAGACTTTATAAATAAAAAAGGATTTAGTTAGCAAAATAATAGCACCCTGTAAATGACCTTTGCTAAGCATGTTTCCTTATTTTTACTCCTCTTGCCCTCCCCCACAATTCACCGCCCCCTCCTAGCAATATCTGATTGCTTCTGTACTTTATAATTTAAGTTAGTTTTAAGAGGAACGGCTGCACGGCCTGTTTCATACAAAACTTAATTTTTGATTTTACAACTAACCTACCCTAATATAAACAGAAAATAACAGATATACTATATTTTCTAAATATATTAGGTTAGGTTGGGTTAGTTAGTGTAAAGTGCACTTGGGGTGAACCTTCACAAAAGTGCGCTATAGAAGTTAACTCTTACTGTTATTATTATTATTCTGGCATTAAGGTGTTACAATATTCTAATGGTGTCATTGCCCCTAAATCCCTAACGTCGTAAATCAGCTGTCACTTGAAACAATACGACATGATTTTTTTCACACCACGGAACAGAACCCGCGTCGCTATAATTAGGAAGCTAAATATAATTTCATCGCAGGGGGGATGTTTTTTGTTTAAATTTAGAACACATTTAAATTCTTTCACACGCCATTAGAATCGACATTTATCGACACTCATGCGTAATATTAGTTTTGTCACAATGGTACTTACTTATCGGTTCTGAACACTACTGAAAAATTCATGTAAAAGTACACATTGCGAACTCTATTTTTGAATCGTCTCAGCTGACTGACTTAGGCCGCTCGCGGACGGTCCGGTAAGGAATCGAGATAAACTTCATGCGTGATATTGACAGCCCGGTGTGTTATATATTTCCATTGACGCCACGTGACGGGGTGGAGAACTTAATAATAACATTATTAAATATGATTTACTTAAAAATAAAGAGAAAGGTTAAAATAATTTGGTCGCTAGTGCGGAGAGTTGTTACAGCTCGCTTATGCTTATAGAACTTACCGGTGGCGTTTTTCCGTTGTGCGGGAAGTGAGGGGGGGCGGGTCGGGTGTGAAGGCTGAGGGGTGCAGCGCCCTCCGACATCTGTGGGCAAAAGTGCAAACCAGATTAGTGTTTGAAAATAAATCACGGTCATACATTGATGTATAACACCATAGATCACAGTTAGTAACTGGTGATTTGTCACGGTGGTGGTCACGTCACTAGAAATCTCATCTTGACGATCAACTATAGAACGATTATGGGCCAGTTTATCAGTGAAGGATAAGGAATTTAAAACAAGGTTAGCAAAAATCCTCTCATAGAACCAATATTACACGTTTTGTCTGAGATTTGAATAGAGAAATGTGTGTTTTTTTTTAAATATTATTTCTTTGCAAAACCAAAAATGTTCATCGCGATGTACATTTACTTTTACGCGGGTAACGAGTTGATTTTTGATAAAGGCCTCCACAGAAACCCGCATGGTTCCATATGCGAGGAATGTAATTATAAATAGTATTTGTTTTACAGGAATCTATGCATTATTCATGAAATTATAACTAACTAACTGTTGAAAACAAACTATGTTCGAACATTGTATCTTTAAATTCCTGTTTAGACTGCCAGCAATCGAAAATCATCCTATATCAAATAATAGCATCGACATTCCTCATCGCTCGATGAATCATTTAAGTCCACACTTATAAAAGTTGGCAATTTACGTTAATGTTAGCGAGATTAACGTATGCAATGTTGCATTTACCGTTGAAAAAACTATGTTCAGACATTGAAACTTTGAAAATTCCTCTTTAGACTGGTTTAGATTGAAAATCATATTTTATTCATTAATATCATCGACATTCCTCATCGCTCGATGAATCATCAAAGAATCATCCAGAAGGCAATTAACGAATTAACGTAAATTTTAGATGCAATTATTTACGTAAATGCCAAATTTGAGAGATGGGATTTGTCACTAGTAACATTGTAGATAGTGGTCACAGAGCCGGAACTAGTTCCAATTATCCAAGACGATTAAGTTTTAGAAATGATTTACGTACTTATCAATAGCAATAAACCGGTCCTTTATTAATTCTCAGAAAGATACATTTTATTTCCTATGCTTTTATACTTCATAATTATTACAAATAAAAATACTGGCGGCAGTTGCAGAAAGTTGCAGCTTCCTATGGACATAGCCTATGACAGGGACGCCCAGAGGCGCCTTGTCGAAGCGATGGTGATCACGACTCATCGCTTCATCAAAAAATCACAAACATATGTATAATATCAACATCATTGTTAAAACTCCAATTTTCATCACAATCATTTTCATCAATACCTGACAACTAAAGCACAGCGTTCATCTTGATGTTTCACTACCTCTAATAATCATTATTTCACATGAAGATCATCACTTCATCATGTCAAAAGTCTCGTAGATACCCGTCATGAACATCCATAACTATTTATTTTCCTAAATTGCTTTAACACTCATTCACAAAATTGTTGATGATAATCATCTACATATTACATCACTTCATCACCGCACCATTCGATTCATCGGAATACAAATCAACGGGATCATCAGCACCTCACTGATACAACCTGAGCTAGATATTCATCAATAATAAATGATATAATAATACTCAGAAGCAGTGGCGGCTCGTGACCTTTGAGTGAGCTAGAGTGCTATGATTGAAATATACAACGAAAAATTGAAATTTTGAAAAAAAAAAATTAAAATCATTTTCAGCTTCAACAACATCAATAACGTCGTATTTTTCAATCTTAGCACTCTAGCTCACTCAAAAGTCACGAGCCGCCACTGCTCGGAAGTATAACACAATGTGTCATGCTGATATCAATTCTGGGCTTTCACGCCTTGTATTATTAGAATTTTTATTGTTAAAAATGAAGAAAATGTTTCCAGTATATTAAATTTATCATAGTAATTAGTGGCGTGCATTCCATAAAGGCTGAAAAGCTGTGATAACCCTAAGAAAAACGAACCATTAAAGATAATGCTGCATTGACTGTTGACATTTTATATCTTTTGACCCATGTCACCTAGTTATAAAACTGCCCCCATGACTTTTTATACTTTACCTATGAACCTTTCACTTCTTGCATGTTTAATACAGATTGTCATCTCTAGTATTGTTTAAATCATTAATATACAAACGTTAACTTACATGTACTATTTGTTATTCTCAATACTTGTTTATCTATATCTACTTTTTACCATTTCTCATATATTATTAGTGTACAGCTGTTTTATGGAGACTATGAAATATAAATAAATAAAATATTTTTTTGATCGAAATGTTTTTTTTAATATAAATTAGTGAAAAAATTTTATGTCACAGTCGTTCTACATTGATAAATTGTTTTTATATGATAAATTTACACTTTTTAGCAAGATAATTAAATGGAAATTTTCAAATATTCAATGCACAATTCATATCCGAACTTGAATAACTACACTATAATTATAGAGCAAATGCACCCCACCCCAATGGTTGTAACTATATTGCACGTTATATCTTACAGAAACATCTCGTTTTGCAATTTCGCAAGGACGAAGTTTCGTCGGATTGTTTTATTTACAAATCATTATAAGTTTATAACGATTCGAAATAAAACAATCCTATTTGAACCCTTTCTTGCGAGGAGTTGGCGTGAGAATGCACAGCTTGCCTCTGAAATGTACAACTCTCCAGAACTGCAATTGAACAAATTTTACGGGGAGCAGTGGCGGTTTTCTCTAAAGAGTATTTGCGCAGTGAACTCCCATAAAACATACGAGAAAAGAAAACAAACTTGTGTAATAATAAAATTTTACCACACTTTAAAAAGCGTGCCAGCCCCTACTAAAATTCCACCCGTCCGCCAGCCAATACTGCCCAAGAGCGATTAAAAAAAAAACAAATACGTGCGTTATGTATCCCGCACATATAGGACTTTCTATCCTAAGAAACAGTTCATACAAAATGTACTGCAGGGCTGCATAGAACCTTGGGAATCACAAATAGCACAAGTGACCATGAGATTGGTAAAACCCAATTTTGTAAATAACAGTATTTGTAAGAACGAACAGATTTTTTTCTCTGTGATTATCGTGTTTTAAGTTGTTATTAGAATAAATCAATAACCGTAGATGTTCATTTTTGTTACCGTATTTCTAGAATTTGATAGCATTGGGCAAGTACATAAAAAAAAACATTTTTTACGTAAATCGTGATTGTTACACAATTTTTAAAAATTATTTTGAAATTTTCGATAATATATTCTTTAGCCATCTATTTTAGCCATAAACGTTTTAATTAATAGCCGAATTTTAACTCGTTGCTAGGTTGCGATAAAACTTAATGGCTGTTATTGTGATGTGACAAAATTCCTTCGACAGGGGGAAAAAATAAATATTTATATACATGGAAAAGATAAACATAAGATTTTCTCACATATCAAGGGGATTTTTGTGCTGGAAAAAACATGCATTACACTCAATAGAGGCAATATTTTCTAGTTACAGTGACATTCTGGGGAATTCTATTATTCTTTTTTATTCATTTGAGGTGATTTTTTTTTCTTTATTAATATTCTATTGAACTTCTACTGAGATGGGCCATGGACCGCCACTGCAGGTGAGTCATTTATTATTTTGTCAATTGAATTTATCTTTTAAGATGTACGTATGCATTTCTAAAAAATAAAATCACTCGCTTATTTATATAGGCCAATGAATCAATAAAACGATTCGTATTATATTCTGCATTCATATTTACCAGAAGAGGTGGCAAAAAAAGAAAATCTTGAAAAAACGAGAATCTGAGAAGTTTAAAAAAAAAAAAAGATATCGCAACTTGATTCCAACGTACTGTTGTTGGCTAAAGGAAAAAGGGACCAGTCAAAATAAACTAAGCTAAATCGGAACAGTATAATATCATTTTCTGTGCCTCAATAAAAGTCCGTTTAATTTTGCTTGCCGAACTCAAAGCTTGATTCATTGTCTCATCTATATTTTCCTTTTACAAGCATGTGCCTAGGAACATTATGAAGAAGTGTCTTATTTTTTTTTTTAAGTTTGGGGTAGGTTTTGTTAGAGTAAGGTCGGGTTATATTGAGTTAGGTTAGGTTAGATATACTGAGATGGCGCGCTTACCTTGCCGTAAGGGTGCGGCATGCGGTGGTGGGGCCTGCCATTCTGAGATGACGCGTGGTGCGGCTTCTTGAACTCGACACCTCTCTGGGGAACGCCTGCAAAAATACACAGAATCAATACAACGAATCAAAGTAACGAATCGGCAGAAAAAATCAACACAACGAATTTGGTCTGCATGCCTGATCTGATAATTAAAAGCAAGAAAAACAAACGAAAAGTTCTTATAAATGGTGCATTCTGATAATCTTCTATCAGCGTTTTGTAAAAAGCTGGGATAGATCCAATACAGGATTCTCTGGAGTTCATAACTATGGTGTTACGATCTATGATTGTAAGGTCCATCTAATTCTATATCAAATTTGGCAACCTTCTTCACAATATTGTATTTTGAGCTATGCGAGAATCGAATCTTCGATTCATGTTGCCTTTCTGTCATCATGTACTTTTACTCTTCTATTTTGTAGTAGCTACCGTGTACAACAAAACAAACTGTATCTGTATTATATTCTTGATGTATTTTATTTCTATACATAATTACTGTTGCTACATGGCGCTGCTCCCCAACTCGAACACGAGAATTCTTTCTCAATTGAGTTGGGTAGTTTTTGTTAAATAAATTTATGATTAAAGATTAAGTGTTAAGGGGAACGGCTGCGGTGCCTGTTTCATACAAAACTGAATTTTGGATTGGAGACCAAAATACCCATCCAAAAGGAATTTATTTTTTTAATTAAAGGTTTAGTAAATATCTAGTACGGATGAGAAGTATTTTATTTATTTTTGTTTTAAATAAATAAATAAAATACTTCTCATCCGTACTAGATATTTATTAAACCTTTAATTAAAAAATATATCATAAGTTTGGATGGGTATTTTGGCCTCCAATCCAAAATTCAGTTTTGTATGAAACAGGCACCGCAGCGGTTCCCTTTAAATGATTCCTATAAGTTATTATTTAATATAAAAGATTATCCAAAGGAGCGTGTGTTAGGTTAATGAAGCGACTCACCAATGTTACTTCACCTTGTTTATTGTGTAACTATTATAATTTTTTTTGAATAAATTGCACGATATGGACTAGAACACGAGACAAATAAAATTGTTTAAATACTGAATAAAGAGAGATAATCTAATCTAGCCGAACAGGAAGAAAATAAATTTAATAGTGAAAATCAACGATTATATAGGATATGCAGATGACACCAGTATCGCTGTGATTCACGTCTTTGATGGGTGTAAAATATGAATTATTAGTGGCCAGTTCAGCAGGTAGCTACAGTATAACTAAGATTCACCAGAAATGGTCCACTGATGGTCTAAAATAAAAGCATACCGTTGACAGCTCCGCTGTAACGTCTCCGCCTTCCTCAGAAAGAGGGTGTGCAACAGAGCTCTCAGCGGCAGGACTATATAGGAAAATATGTAAAGTGAGGGGTGAGTTGGATATATACCTGGCGCCGGGCTGGCAGGCTCTCCGTACACGCCAATGGAGGAGTTGGGGTCATCCAGGAAGTGCTTGACGTAGCGGTAGTCGCCGAGCTTGCTCTGGATCTGCTGCGTCACTCGGTCGGTAGCCGCCGGGTTCACCTGGGAACAAACAAATAAATCATATCATTAACACTGATTCAATCGATACATCATCATTGCTATTGGGTTTAGAATTGAGCACATCAGAAACATCTTATCTGATTTCAGACAAAATGAATATTGCAAATACGAAATCGTGTGGATTTATAATTATCTCTTTTTATAGCCACAATACATATTTTCCTTAACTGTTCATCACTTGGAAACCTATGTTCAGAAGTTCTCCAGAAGCACAAAGGCAAAATACAAAAATTGAGGCTTTATAATTACAATTATTAATAAACTATCGTAAAAACAAACTGCATAATAAACAAAGATTGACTACTGTCATGACCCCCAACTACACTAGCGCCACCTGGTGATTCGAGCTTTTCAGATGGTATGGTATTTATTTAAACCTGATTTTTTTAATACAATCTGGTGTTGAGTGGTCACACGGGAGTCGTAGCTCAGTGATGTTGCTAATGTGACTTCTAGAAGCTGAATTTAGCTGGTCCTGTGGTACACGTTGATATATCAGCCTCATTATAAACTACGGCAGGTTTTGATAATGTACTACCTGTTTGTAATACCTGGAAGTAATATCGAGACCTCTAATTAAACAGGGCCTAAGCAACATAACAATAATGATATCAGACTTATTCTACGAACTAACTTTTATGAATTTATTTGTGAAAAATTTAAAAAAATATATTTTTATATTTACGGACCATTGCCCAATCACATAAAACACAACACGAAATGAGATAAACAAGAGCTACAGGACCATTGCCCAATCACATAAAACACAACACGAAATGAGATTAACAAGAGCTACAGAAAAATAACCGCACATATGTCATAATACATGAATGAAGCAATGACAAAAATAGGACAAAACTATACATTTAAGAGAACATTCAACAAGTCTGAACAAGGTTTTGGTAGAGTCCATAATTGTAGATATATTAAATTATGTTCTTCGAAGTTTATATTCGTGAAGTCAGACAACAATTATTTAGACTAGTACCAAAAATTTCAAGGCGCTGGCTTGAGTTAACAAGTCTCGACATCCAGGAGAGTGGAGAATGGTACTCATAATTAGTAGTGTTGATTGAGGAAAAGCGATTCATTGTTCCTGAGCAACGTTGAACTGGATGAGTTGCAACAAAGGTGTGTCAAGAATGCAATTAATAATTTTGAAAAATTTGAAGATTAAAGTCTTTTCTACGCTTTTCTAATGAAGAAATGTACAAACGTATTTTTTTAAAGTAGTGAGAATAAATCCAATTAGAACAAAAAATGGACATATTAGCATTTGACATATGCCACATAGAATAGAGTGTGCAAAATGCAGGTAACTGAGGTATGATTCAAAACAAGTCAACGTGGGATGAAACCACGTATGCTAGGCATCAGCCGAAATGATCGAGCTGGAATTAATGGACAAGGAAGTAAACCGATATAATAAAACACGTTAAAAATCGTAATTTATTGGTAGAAGCCCAAGAGGAAGCAATAAGGTTCAAGGTAAACCTCAAAGCTGCCGGATCGAAGAGATACACAAGAAAACAGCTACAAAAGACTTCATACTGTAGTTGATAAACGGTGGCTTGTGATTTATGATAATGATAAAACAACGCCATACTTAAAAAAGCATTGCCCCAACAACGAGCGACTTTCCAACTGATCCAGAAAAACATACCATTCGAAAGATATAAATCATTATTTATAACAGAAGCAAAAACCATGAATTTTAAACGCTTCTCAATATTCAATACGCCAAAAGGTTCACTCCACCTTCGCTGATTCGAGTTTTATTGCCTATTTCAATAATAAATCTTTATCTATGGTGAATCTGCATACAAATTGGTTGGAATGGCTCCAAATACCGAACACTGATCGATTTTCCGAAGTAAAGGTCACAAAGTTAAAGGCATCTATGCGACGTGAACGCAATCCATCAAAGTTGTGCCAATAGACACCTTCTTAATCTTATTATGACACTAACACAGAACGGAATTCAATGATATATCGCTTGCATCGATTAGGCAATGAATTTTCTAATATCGATGATGACGGTGGTCTATTATCATATAAAAGATGCATAATACAAAGCTTGTCTGCAATATGAAGTATCAATACATTAGCCTACATTAACTGTATTATATGTACGAGTATATTGATTTTAATTACCAAGCCTTTATATTTATATTATTCATTTAATCCGATTTGGTATTTATACTTTATATTTTTACAAGTTTTTATACTTTATACTTTTTTATACTTTACACTTGTTATGCTCTATACTATTTTATACTTTACATTAGTTATGCTCTAATTTTTTTATACTTTACACTTATTATGCTCAATACTTTTTTATACTTTACACTTGTTATGCTCTAATTTTTTTATACTTTGCACTTGTTATGATCTGTACTTTTTTATACTTTACACTTGTTGTTCTATACTTTTTTATACTTTACACTTGTTATGCTCTAATTTTTTTATACTTTGCACTTGATATGATCTGTACTTTTTTATACTTTACACTTGTTATGTTCTATACTTTTTTATACTATACATTTGTTATGCCCTATACTTTATTACACATTTTTAGTTGTTTCTTTATATTGTTGTATTTACACTTTTCATATTTGTATGTTAATGGCATATGTTGTACCGTACATACAAATAATATGGGTTGTACACAAAATAATCTAAGAAACCTATGTATAGTTTAAGTCTCTACCGAAATATAAAGCGCGATTCTTTATCGAAATACATTAATGTAAAACTTCACCGATAAATTTATGCAAAATTTGCAATTAAGTTTTTTAATATCGCTTAGTTACACAATAATGAAAGTAGGTCAGGTTAGTTTTCGTTCAAACTGCCCGGAGCTAGTGAGATTGAGGAGCCCCTTGTGGGAGGGGATGTTTTCATGCATTTCGAAGTGATTTTATTTCGCGTATTAAAATATGCAATAGTGCAGTGCCCCAATTTGATACCAAGGCATAGTTCATCTTGGATCTTACGAAATGATAGAAGAATGTTTGGTACGTTCCCACGTCTGTGCTCTTGGGAAATCTCATGTATTATTTCATGCTTCAAAAGGGAGAACTTCCGCTTATCAGAAGTAGCAGTTCATCGACTACCTTTGGACGCATGTCACAAAATAGCCGTAATACTCTCCATGAACCTTGTTCTGTCTTGTTATGTTTTATTAAGTACACTATTATGTAGGCGAAAATTTGGCGAATAATCGCCTTATCGAGATCATAAATAAATAGTAAAGAGGTAAATACTCTTAGTAACGCCCTAGTAAAAAATATCATCATTCAGAATGAAACGACGAAACGTTGCTTGAAATAGCTTTAGCCGTGTTTGGTGGCCAGAGCTGAATAGCTAGGTATATCCAACCTTAACCTTTACCATGCCATCAGATATTCCACAATTTCACTAGCTCCTGACAGCTAGGACCAGTTGGGACTCTTGTTGACTCTTTTTTTCGTTTCTTAATTAAAAATAGTGTTCGTACTGTCCACTATTTATACTCCCGCAAAGATAATAGAAACGACCGCAATTTAAGCAACAAGGAGTGAGAAGAAAAAACACTCGGCATTCAAGGTCATATCGGCGAGTACATAAAAATACTTTATTAAAACCAGTTTACGCGAAATTATTGCCTCTAGGTCCTGTTATTTATAGACTCAATATTGATATTGGATTTAGTAGACGAGCAATTATGAAGTTGGACTCAATGTTATCAGAACTAATTAAAAATAATTTTTGAATGCTTACAGATTGATTGACATAATTAACTTCGCAGTATGTGACGTCTCCATTGTAGACATTGGAAACACCCGTGCAAAATAAATCCCTGGACGTAGGTTATTTGGAAAACGGATATTACCTGCATAGTCCAATTTAATTTATAGTTTTAAAAATAACAATCATAACCAAAACATTAAAATGCACAAATTTATTATGATGAATTAAAATACAGCAATCAAACAAAAATAATAAACTCTTATCATAGATAATTATTTTCGGTGAAGCTGACAACATAAAAAAATACAAGACGTGTTATATTCATACTAAAAGAACAAAAAAAAATTAAAATTCATTTAGAACAAAAAATATTGCACGTTCTTGTTTTCAATTTTGAAGCTAACATCGCTTGTGAAAAGGGTGATAATGTATGTTTGCAATATGTGTGAAATTAATATTTTTTTTTTTTTACATGTGGGCTGGTGACAGCTTGTTTGCCGAATGAATGTATGTGCGATACTAAACGCAGCAAGTGTCAAGTGTGTCCACTGGACTCAGTTCAGTGAAACCGGGCGCGTAATTCATCTAAGGACTTTCTACGGGTTTTAAGACGCTATAAAACATTAAAATTTCACCTTGTGAAGATATTTTTTTCTTCAATAAATGCAAATACACTTTACGGCATCAGTTTTAATGAAATAGTTAAATTAACCACTATTTGAATAAATAAATATCTACATGTTTCAAAACCAACAAATTGACAACGTATGTTGATTTTGAAACATGAAGATATATATATATTATTTATTTATTGAAATAGTGGTTTAAACAAACATACTTACTCAAAAGCATATATAATTAAATGTTTTTTTTTAAATATTTTTTCAAGGATTTGTCTAAATCACTATCCCTCAATAGATTTTTAATTACTGTAACCAAAAAATAAAAGTGTATTTCATTTTAAATTCTACGCTTGATTCATATTTATATAACAAAACTATAATACTAGAATAAAAGAAAAAAAAAACGATACACATCAATACTTGTCCACCTTTAACACAGCCATGTTAAGAGGAACGGCTGCGCGGCCTTAAACTTAATTTTGGATTTAACTAACTAACTAACTAACCATCACGCCGTTTCCCCGCAGGGGTAGGCAGAGAGGACGGACCGCCAAACAACTCGATCTTGGCATACACTTCTTGCTTCATTCACATTCATACAACGCCTCATACATTCTCTTCTGTTATGTGTTTAATTGGATTTAAGGCCAAAATACTATTTTTTGATTATTTATTTTTGTTTTTCATTATTAAATATAGGCCATGAAAGGAAGTGTTTTTTTTTTCCATTTTAGAGGCACCTTTAACAATTATCTGGGGGCTAATGGTGATTTAAAAAAAAAATTACCCCGTCTGCTTTGAAAATATAATAAAACATAAAAAAAATTAAAAAAACATGTTAAATAAGCACTTTAAATTAAATTAAAAATGACCAATTTACGTTTAAATACAAATTTGCCGTACATAATTTAAAATATCGACCCGAAAAAACTTTTTTTTTAAATGTTTTGTTTTTATATTTTTATTTACGTAATCATATTTACATAGCAAATATAATATAGTTTTTTTTTTAATACCATAAACCTGGAAACAATTTTCTAAATTAACTCTAAAATTATGATAATTGATTTTTTTTTCAAGGCATATAAAAACAAAAATAAATAAAATACTTTTCATCAGTATATTAACTAAACATTAAATTTAAAAAAATATATCATTCAGTTGGGATGGGTATTATGGCCTCAATACCTAAATTAAGTTATGTATGAAACAGACAGCGCAGCCTTTCCTCTTAACAATTAACTAACTGTCTATGTCTAACACCTTATCAAACCTACCTTACACTCCACATAATAAAACACCATAAAAAGCACCTTCATTATACTTTTAAAAACATTGTGTAATGCATATATAAATAAATAAAATACATATTTTTTTTATCATTTAATATACAAAATAACAATGAATGGGCTAATTGCATATGTCACTCGTCTCTCTGTATCTTGCGTCTATCTGCATTAAGTATTCTTCTAGTGAGTTTTTTGCAATTTTATGTACATTAATCTGAGTTTTTGTCACTTTATGTATTTTGTATTTTATTTGTTTATTACCTAGGCTGACGTACTGCCCATCTCACTAGGTGTGGAACGCCTGTGTTGAGATGGCAATTTACAGGGGTGGTTGTTCAGGTAGGATATTTAGAAGACAAATAAATTAATAGATTACAAATCAACAATTTTTTTCAAAAATATACTAATTTAAAGGCATAAAAGAATTTAGAAGGTGACAGGTTTATTCGTGGTGGACCAATGATCTTACTTTTAAAGGTACTTTTGTTTTGCGTATTTCTGATATCACTGGGTAGGGAATTGAATAGATTAATAACATCGTATTTTAAACATCTTTGTCCATACGAGGTTTTACAAACTGAAATATCCTGGGATTTTGTAACTGGATTGTTTGCGGGTACACAAGTGAGAACATCTGTAAAAACTCAGTATAAATAAATATATGTAGCCTGGTGTGGGTTTAGACACGCCTAATGACCGCGTGTACTTGAACAAAATGTGTCCACTCGCCGAAAACGAAAAAAAAAACAATAATTTTGTCACAAGGTAAAGACGCCGTTTGGCAACGCTGTAAAAGAATAGCGGCGAAATGAGCTATGGGTGCCCGAAACACTTATTGACACAGGTAAAAATAGCTGCATGAATAAAAAAAAAGCGTCGATGTACCCCGCCCATTGAGGAGACTGAGCGTGATTTTTAAACTAATCTATTTTCGGAAGGTATGGCAAATGAACTATTGGGAAAGTGAATGTAAATAAATCAATTTAGTTTTAATAGTGTTGACTTACATATCGATTCTGTGAGAGGATTCTGTAGCTAGGAATCTAAAACGGACTGTCAACTCGTAAACCAGAGATTTTTTGTAATTTTTTTTATGCTTACATATGAGTATACGATACAAATATATTTAAACAGTGATTATGGGAGGTGTAAGACAGACGGGAGCAAGTTAAAATGGAGAAGGGCAAGGAAAAAAAAGGTGTTGGAGTCGTAGGTTTTTTATCGGAAACTTGTAAAGTATACGTCAGGTTCAATTGAATAAAATAAAGTGATATGCACAAAGGTTCGGTGTTTGAATTAACGCCAGCTGAGAGAGCGTAGCTATATATTATAAATTATTATTATAGCTATATATTATTAAATTAAATTATAAAGGAGGATAAAATAGCAACTGTAAAACTTTCATCTCTATACTTAAATTTTCTAATAAAACTGTGTTCATCTGAAGCGACCTGCCAGGTAAGTATGTTTTACTGTATCTGTACATAATTAGATAAAGAATAAGAAGTCATATTTGTACAGCGCGCTTGAGGTAATTTTACACAAAAAACGGCGCTATAAAAATCATCCAATTATTATTATTATTATAGAAGACACGAGAAACGTAATATTATGAAGATCGGAGAGTGAGGAGTGGAGAAGCCAAATCAGAGTAATTGAAGTATTAACAGATTTGAAATGAATCAGTTAGTGGCCGAGTGGTTCAAAGCGTCAGGTTCCCACCCAGGAGTAGTGTTTTAAGCACATGCTAGAGAAGTCCTCCATCGCTGTACCAACAAAATTGTCCGCTTGTAATGATGATAGTAAAAGATAATATAAATATTTTCAGGTTTTTCGTAACCTGGAAATGTTTGCTTTCCTTCACACGAAAATGTTTAATAATACGACAGTGAAATATAAATCTAAAATGTTATTAGTAACATTGTCAAACAAGTTGCTAAAATTTACATAAATATTTTCCGATTTGTTTTAGGTGAGGTTGAGCAAAATGGCAAATATTGTTTCAGTGTATACGGTGCAAAGAAAGCATTCCATTGTTGAGTCATAATTATCCATAGCAGTGATGCACAATCTTTTCAGCCGGGAGGCCAATTTATCCCATTTCAATTTCAGTTTGTTCGCGGGCCGCAGGAGATGGGGTACATACAGTTTGACATGATTAATTTTGCAGTAGGTGAAACGGGAACTTTTATCGTAGGAAGCACAAAGCGCCACAGGCGATATTTTTCTATCTTCAAGGCGGATGCAATAAATGCTGCCGGTTTTCAACATTCTAAAATATTAACCCTTCGTGGCCGGTGCTGTCAAATGATTTGACAAGTATGTAATTATTTTAAAATCTCTGTATATATACTAAACAGAGTTAATATTTTAGGCGTTCCTCAGCAACACATTTAAAAAAATGTTCTGTCGATAAATCATGAAAAAAGTTATTATATACGTATGTCTGCGTGCGTTGATAACTCGCCGAGTGGTGCGGTAGTGAGCGAGAAGGGTACGGTGTTTCGCTCACCGTGCCACCATGCGCGGTCATCGGTACCAGCCGGCGGTCTGCCGGTTGTAATGAACGCATCATGCGTGGCCAATATGTTTTCCTTGTTTTCAGCACATATACACAATATTTTACTTATGTACATATGTTCCTATGTAAGTAACAAACGCGCGCCCAACATTTGCACACAGTCGACATTTGTCACATGAGAACGGGTCGCTTTTACGACTCGTTCCTGTGTTCAACAGCTCGGCTGTGGAATGAGCTGCCGGCCTCTGTGTTTCCTCTACCCTACAACATAGGTCTCTTCAAGACCCAAGTTGACTCCTTCCTATCCTTTAAAAGACCCTCCACACAGCATCCCCAAAGATGATATAGGCCTTAGGGGAAATTATATTCTTCAGGGTCTCCTGTGTGGAGTTACCGTCGCGGGCCGCGGGTTGCGCACCACTGATCTATAGATTGTATCGACTAATAAAGGTTGGTTCGACTCCAATGAGGTTATTAGGTCGATTATATTATAAAATATAAATAAAGAGCTTCCCGATAAACAAACGGAAATACGTCTACATCCGAATGATTCCATTTAACAACAATAATAATAATAATTAAATGACGTCTTTAGTGATAAGGAAACTAATAAAATTGGGTGTAATGCAAATTCAGAGGAAATAAAATTATACTTGTTTTGATTTATCTTTATCGCGCGTGGTTTTTTCCGACCGAGTGTATACTTTTTATTTATTACTTTGGTTCGTCAGCCCAAAAGATTGTACATGTGATTACCGCACAATAGTCCCAACTGCCTGAAGCATAGAATAAGGAAGGGCACGAGAGAAGCGATGTTCCATCAGCATTAGGAAAATTTTCATTTCAATTAAATGCAATGGCGATATACGATGCCAGGCAGTTCAATAGAGACAGAACGCGTGATAAATGGACTAGAAGCAAAATGTAGTAAGTCAGTGGCGACATTGGTTTCCTATAATGTGTGGATTAACACTCCTCACACCTACAAATACATTCACGCATACACACACACTTACACCAGGTAAATACAAGAATAAATCAGAAATTACAAGGAAACATATTATAGGTACCTACTTTGTAAATTTAATTTCTGGAAATTGTTTTTCCACTGTTTAAAATATACTGTTTTGCTTCTAAAATAAAATAAATATAGAAAGCATTTTTAGTGAGTAATATCTATTCAGGGGCGTAAACCATACAAAAAAAGGTCTTAAGTAAGTACCCACTTGTGTTCTTCCATCAAACCTTTTTCTTTTGAATGTGTAATCTGTGGCTAACCAGAGCGGTATACCTATGGGCTAACCTCAATACAACATGGCGGGTTCAATGTTTTGCATACTAATTTTAAAACGTTATAGCAACAGTTTTGCATATTGGATCTCATTCTAAGTACTCTCTTTAAAGCTTCCCGGCAGTAATAAGAACAAACTGTGCTATTTTCAGCAAAATCGGTAGAATAATTTTAGAGAAAATCGAGGACAGACAGACAAACATTCATTTTTATACATAGAGATAGATTGCAAGTCGCCCTTGAAGAATATTTTTACAAAAAATGGGCTGAAGAAATATTTAGAGAACGCAAATAAAATAGCAAGCCGATTACATAATATTTATTTCTTTAGTTTGCGGTTGTAAAATTCTTCACGCCTTACTTTTACGCTATCATAAAAAAATAGAACTGGTAAAAATATAGTGCGTCCAAAGTCCCACCGTTTGGTTGGACCAGCGATGATGTGATAACGACTAAAGACACCTCCACTCTGAAGTGTCAGAGATTTAGTGACTATAATAATATTATGGATAGTCGGGTTGATGTTTTTTATAATGAACATAAAAATAAAATGCGTATGTCGGAGATCGCATTGACGCTTTACACATAAATATAGTGACATCTTTCAAAAACAAGAGGACAAGGCCATATATTAAGAGATAGAATAACAGAACAGTATTTATGAGACGATGCGTGAATGTGAATGAAGCAAGGAGCGTGTGCAAAGGCAGAGTCTCTGCCTACCCATGATGCGCGATGGTTATTTAGTTAGTGTAAGCGAGTCGACGCGTGGTCAACCAATAAAATCGACAATGTAAGGTGTCGGAATCTGCAAAATATATTTTTTGTTTTATTTTTCATTACACGCTCCACGCAGGAGGCGTGTACATATTTGGGGATTTTGTGCGGAGGTTTTTTTTTACATGAAAGGAGCGAGAGGAAGTTCTGGGAAGGAAAGGGGTATGAGGGGTGGATAGGAATCTGGGAGTGAGTGTGTCCAGGATTTACGGACGTACGAATCCATCCCTCCCACTGCAGTGCAAGGCGATGCGTCGAGAGGTCAAAGGGTCTCCCTAAACCGACCTCTCCCTATCCGACCCGCCACGTATTTGGTGGGTAGATGCATTCGCGGCCAAGACCTGTACAAACCTAATCCCCTATGAACCCGGGCACCCCTGCTAAGTCACCAAACGTGGCGAACCACTTGGAGTGACCTATGGCAGAGGTTGTGGTAATCAAATAAATTGTTCCCGGGGCAGCGGTACCCATACCCACCCCCCCAGATGGAATAATCGTCTTGAACTATCCAATATAGTATTTATTTTCAGATGATGCCAAAAAAGTTTAGTTTTCCTCAACTTCTCCTTTTTTTTGGAATGCAAATGATCGAAGCTGCACGATGCATCCGACGTAAAAAATCGAATCGAACTTTGTTTTCACTCAAAATGCAGCTTCGACACCTTACGTTCGGACAGTCAAAATGCATAGCGCTATATGGCAGCTCACTGAATCAAATGAAACACTCGTCTTTATTAATGTAATTAATAACAAGTGTTTTGTTAACACCACTGTTTTTAATATATAAATATTGCATGTTTCAGAAGCAAAGCTTCCATGATCGGGTTTAACAGTATAATTTATTCTTGAGCTTTGCTTCTGAAACCTGCAGATATTTATATATTAAAAACAGTGGTGTAAACAAAGTACTTAACAGTATCAACAAGTATTTTTGTCGCCTTAAGCTTTTGAGAAAAGCTTTATTAAATGACAATTATAGTGAGAGTAAATGTAACTAACTAAATAACCACCACGGCGTTTCGCTGAAGGAGTAGGCAGAGAGACACTTCTTGCTTCATTCTCATTAATACATCGTCTCATACATTCGCTTCTGTTATTCCGACTTCTGACATGGCCCGACTCAAGATTTGATTAACTTGATCGTGCCATATCTTCCTCGAACGTCCCGGGTATCTTCTTCCATTTACACTCCTTTCTTCATTCATTCGCTCTACAGTGAGAGTAAATGTACAGATTCAATATTATTAAGTCTCATTCAATAAAACAAAGACACAATAATTATTATATAAAATAATGAATAGAAAATTTTCAAACCAAAAACATGTGTCAATTTTAAGACAATAGCTTAGTTAAGAAACTTGGCACCGAGTTCACTAAACATTGTGTTAAATAAAACAGACACTTTGTTAAAAAACATGAATTTATTGTAGTTTTACACCAACAGGTTACGCTTAGATCAAGCTTTGTCGGGGCAAATATAATAATACCCAAAAGATCGTATATATATATATAGATATGTACAGAAAACAGTTATAATACAACAAAAAAAGAGAATAAAATATTAGAGGGAGACAACAATTAAAAAGTATTGTGTACGTTAGATTATATATATTATAATACTTTTCTAAAGATTCCATAATACATAATTCCATGATACATGAAAGTTATCTTATACACAATACTTTCCAATTGTTGTCTCTCTCTAATCTTTTAATCTCTCTTCTCTCGTTTTTTGTAATATACCCGGAGTTGTCCGGGTCATGTACGATTTGGAGTAAAATTTTGATGATGTATTAACCCTACCCAGTAATTTTCCTCTTATTTTGAATGTTAAGTGGGCATTCCGCTTTAAGGGGTAGGAAAGGGGGATGGGGGTGCTTTTCGAAATCTCATGTAGACAGTGACCTTCCTCATGTTTCGAAGGTCAACTGTGCAAAATTTCATTAAGCTCGTAATAAAACTGTCGATACAAAACAAACACAACCCGCCCGGGATATTTTTATTTATATAATAGATACTCGTAGAAGACAGAATAAGAAGAAGATAGATAGAAGAAGACAGACACATAACAAACACAACCCGCCCGGGATATTTTTATTTATATAATAGATACTCGTAGAAGACAGAATAAGAAGAAGATAAATAGAAGAAGACAGACACATGTATTTGGAATAATTTATTAATATTTTTGATTAAAACCGATTTAATCAAAAAATATTTGTGATAATGAAAAAAAAAATTACCGAATGAGGAACTTGGAGATTTTTCTTATTTTGTTTTAGAATGACGTGACCGCTATTAAAGAAAATGAATTTAAAACAGTGGTCTAAACAAAGTAATTGCCATTAGTTTATAAATTTAAATGTGTTTGGTAAACCCCTGTATTTTAAGAAAGTACATACGAGTATATTGTTTAGGTTGAAGTGGTGACTATTTTTCTTATTTTATTTATTAACGTTATATTCAGATCATCATAAAATACAGTTTCAATTGTGTTTTATATTTTCTTGAGCGAAAGGCTTATCAGAACGGTAGTATTTTTGTAGCTTTTAATACAATAGCTCCCTTAAATAAATATGTAACGAGTTTAAAACATTTACAGGGTTAATTTAGACGAACTCGGCGACCGGCGCTCTTTCTGACGTAAGTGACCCAACTTAGTTTGTGCGTAACCAACTCCACTTCGGATGTGGAATTGGCTCTGACATTTAACACATTAATTTGATTTGACATACTTCTTCTGGTGACTACACAATAACCGCTCGACCAGCGAAATAAAATTATACGTTTAATTTGCAAGCTTCTATGAGCGTTTTAAAAAGCGGTATTTTAACCCGTCCATAAGGGGGTGAAATCTATGTGCGAAGGGAAAAGGGGATGAATCACAATAAACTCTAATGAATTGAGGTAAACTAAACTTTTTATGAGATAAGAACGCAAGGCTGACGATATGAATAAAAGAAAATAATAAAAATTCGGGGAAGCCCGACGGAGGGAGACTCGGCACAATCAAATGCACCAAACACTTCAGTCGGAGTATGTATGAAACGATGTGTGAATGTAGCACGGACTGTATATTCCAATTCTCAATTTGGGAGGCAGGTATCGCTGCCAGTAGGGTTTTGATGAACATTTTTTTACCTGCAGAAATCAGAAGACACAATTGACAATAGCGGTCAGGTACTATTTAAAAATACCGTCATGCGGTGAAAAGTGTGAGGCGCAAAGACGCCGTTCTATTTGTATAAAGAACCCGTAAATGAGACAGTAACTTTGTTTCCTGTTTTGTCATTTCTTGATTAATAAGAAACTATGAAATGAAAAAAAAAATGGGTACCACTGCCCAGAAGCCATTCATTGGATAACCAAACACCTCTGCCATAGGTCACCGCAAGTGATTCGCTATGGCAGGTGACGTAGCAGGGGTGCCCAGGTTCATGGGGTGAGATGAGGGAGACCCATTGACCTCTCCAGTCAAACTCTCTCGACCCATCGCCTTGCACTGCAGTGGGACGGATGGATTCATACGTCCGTCAATCCTGGACACACTCACCCCCAAATTCCTACCCACCCACATACCCTTTTCCTACCGAGAACTTCCTCTCTCTCCTGTCTCATGGAAAGCCTTAAAAAGACCCTGCACACAGCTTTCCCAAAGATGACACATCGGCCATAAGTGGAGTTAATGTAAAAAAAATCCAACATTGAGTTGTGCGGCGGTCCATCCTATTTACCAGTGGTGTGTATTGCTCTATGACCAAAGGTAGGCTGTGTGTGTTTTTTATGTGAATACCGCACAAGAGTCCCAACTGCTCCCAACCGGAGCCAGTGATACAACGGCATCCCCAATAGGGGAATGTTGTGAGTCTGATGGTAGTGGGAAAGGGAAGGAGAAAGGAAAGAGGAAGGTAGGGAAATACCTGGCTATTCAGATCTGGTCACCAAACACGGCTAAAAGTCATTTCAAGCAACGTTTCAATTCTGAATGGTGGTCTTTATTTTCAATGGTGGATACTGAGAGTATCTTCCACTCTGATTGTGTAGTTTTTCAAAGAATATTTAAAAACGGCTTTTTATTTTCATCTTCCGCTGATTATTGTGGCCAACTGAATAAATGGGCGTACAAGTTCCTTACCAAATTCATGGAAAAATACATTTTCATCAGAAATTTGTCGTATTTCTATTATCGTTAATTTCTTTATTTGGTTTGTTTTTCTTAGGGCAGGCACAGCTTTTCATCCTTTATAGCGTGCACGCCACTGCTATCTACCCACCCTCGCGGGGCATTGTGTATGTATTGTCAGTTAGCTTATATAAAATTTCATAAACTAAAGCGCTACTTATCTTACTTGACTCAAAACTAGATTTTTTAGCTCTATTCCATTTTCCTTTGGCGCGCAGATATGCTTTACACGAGGTTTACTCAAACAATAATTCTTTACCCGAGGATCTTAAAAAGAAATTGCGTAATAAAGTTTGAAAATATTTCAAAGCTGTTTAACAAACGAGCTTAAAGTAATTTTAAAAGGAAAATCATCAGGAAACTCTTCAGGCACTAAAGGTTTACGGCAGTTCGGGATAATGACAAGTAATTCCGGCAACAATCGCGAAGTTGATCGTAGTAATTTTTTATCCAATTTCCTCCATTCGTTATCTTACCGCTCTGAATATCGGAAAATGCCGAGTCAGGGTGGGGGTGCATCGATCTCGGTGATAACATCGCATTAAAACACAAGCTGGGGGTCGTTAAATTGGGTATCAAATGAAAACTATACGGTAAGAAAATAAAACGCATCGACGAATTCATAAGTCGTTAGACGATGACTTTTTCTTCTTCGTATGGTGGAGAGTTGGTGGAGGTCAAAGTGGGATGCTGAGGTTACTCAGACAGTGTAAGTAGACAGCATTGGGAGTCACTTGGTTCAGCACAGACGTGCCCCGGGAAACTGGAGGAGTGGGCATTCTTCCACAACATTTATTTATATGTAAGAGACAAACAGCTTTTTTAACAAAGATAAATATAAACATAGGTGGAAAAACAAGGTTAAGCCGAAAAAGTTTCTTATGCTAAAGGTGGTTAGAGACAGTTCTTTACATTAAACTAAGGAAGATGAGTGGGAAGGGGAAGATAGGATGGGCATAGATGTTCTAATACATTCTACAATACTTGTGCATTATTTAGTGATCGTACGCATGAAGGGTATTGCTAAGGATGTCGATATTATTAAATTGTGTGTTATACTGCGCAACTGGGAATTGGGGAATTTTTCCTAAAGTCAGTTCTGCATATGTTTAGTTTGTATGTGTTAACATTCACACATTCGTAAAAGAAGATAATAGATCGCATTTAAATAACATTGGATGGTGTTCTTTATTGGGAAAGAGGAACAGAGGCCTTCCGCAAATGAGGCTATATTGGGCATGTGACATGGCTAACGGAAAAACCGATTGTATTCAAACATCAACTTAGAAGCCGTTATGAGCAACACCTCTGAGATAGATCACCCCCAAGTGGCTAGCTATAGATGTGAGTTAGCAGGGGTGTCCGGGTTCACGGAGTGAGGTTTTTCCAGGTTTTGGCGGCGGATGCGTCTACCCACGAACTGTGCAGCGGGCCGGATCGGTAGAGGCCGGTATGGAGAGACCCTTTGACCTCTCCAGCCAGACTCTATCTCGACCCATCGTCTCGCACTGTAATGGGAAGGATGGATTCATACGTGCGTCACTCCTGAACACTGACCTCCAGATCCCTACCAACTCCTCAAACCTATTTTTTTCGCACAACTTCCTCTCTTTAAAAAAAAAACCCGTACAGCATCCTAAAGATGACATGGGCCCCGAGTGACACTTCTGTCTCTTTTTTTCTGGTATTATGTCAGATTTCTATTTCATGCTATCTCATTTTTCTTTGTTCTATGTTATGTTATTTCACATTCTATTTTGTATACTCGCATATAAACACACAATGTATTTTTGATCAGTTTAATTTTGTACCCTGATGATGCTTGTGTTGAGCGAAACCGGTCGGTCCTAATAAAATTAATGAAATTCTCGTGGTTATAAAAAAAGTTATTGTTTTATTTTCATGAAATTATTTTCCCCAGGGCCTCCTGTGTGGAGTCAATGTAAATGAAAAATCATCGGTTGTTTGAGGATGCTGTGTGGAAGGTCATTTTTACAAGGAGAGGGAGGAGTCTTGCAGAGAAACATGTCGTAGGAGGGATGAAACACAGAAGAAGCGTTTGGCGTGTCTCCCGGCTGTACATGGGGGCTAAAGAGAGATCAATTACGCTAGTTCGGAGCATCTTCCATTGAAATATCAATCACACTATATACTTCCAGCCATCTACAATGTCACAAAAAATCGTCAGAATGAAAAAGAAGCTTTATATAATCTGTCATTACGAAAAATCGTAATCAAAACCGTTGCATCACTGGACAGAAGAAAAAAACACATTGATGTATAACTTTGGGCGTAAAAATGCCTAACAATTGGTTTACAGTGGAATTATGCTAATAATAATCGTACCATGAATTGCCAAGTATTTTAAAAAGCGACGAAGATGATTTATTGAAGATTGAAAGTGTTTCGCCAACCGGTTCGCAATGAAGCAGAGATTTGCATAAACAGTACCTCGTTCCAATTCGTTCGTGTTTTGGGCTCCTAAATAATAGGGGCATTCGTTTTTTATTACTATCTGAAAAGTTATTGTTATATATATCATCGTATCGTTTTATCTATTTGTGGTATGTGCTTTTAGTACGAATATAACTCGGTATAATGTTTTACAAATTTATTAACGGGAGATAAAATATTTCGTTGCTGATAAGTTGTGATAGTTAATTTTTACGCGACAAATGTTTCGCTAATCTAAAGCTTTTAAAAATGAGGACCATTGTAACATTTCAGATATATTAAAATTTATGTATTCACGAAAATACGTCATTAGTCATGTCATAATAAACTAATAATAAACCAGTTTGACTAGCGTATTAGGTTTATCGTATATCATGTCAACATAAAGATTCATTGTCATTTGGTCTCTGTCCATATTCATCATATTGAATCCGTACAACATCGCTTCTTATGTGGAATTGGATGGAGATTAGGACGAGAAAGAGGTGATTAATCCTATGATGAAATTAAACAAACCATAAATATTTCTTCATTATAAAGGCGTAGGATTGACTCACATTCTTTGTTGCAACTCATCCAGTTCAACATTCCTTGCTAATTGCTTTTCCTCAACTACTACTTACTACTTACTACTTGGTACCATTCTCCACTGTCGAAAATGCCGAGACTTGTTAACTTAGTCCAGGGCCTTGAAATTTTTGGTAGCAGTCTAAATGATTTTTGTCAAGCTTTATGAAAACAAACATCGAAGATTATCATTTAGTATGTCTAACTAACATCATGGACTCTAACTACATACTAACAAAAAAATCTTGTTCACGCTTTGACTTGAATGTTCTCTCAAATATATATAGTTTTGACCTATTTTTGTCATTGCTTCATTCATGTATTATGTAGCTCTTATTTATCTCATTTCGTGTTGTGTAATTAGCCAATGGTCCGTTGATAAAAAGATAAATAAAGTACAATACAAACTACCATCATATAAAAAATATTCTATTACACATTATTACTAGCTGAAGTACCCGGCGTTGTCCGGGGTTATGAATGGTGTGGAGTAAAGTTTTGAGGTTGCGGTGTGTTACCCCTACCCCTAACTAATTTTCCTCTTATTTTGGACGTCAAGTGTCCAAAATTTCATCAAGACCAAAACCAACAGACACTCTTCTTTATATATACACAGAAAAGAAGGTGTTGGCACTTTTCGGGTTATTAACTATCGTTTTAAGTTACTTACTGATTGGGCGAAATTCATTCATTGTTCATTTGAGAAACCCTCAAATTATTTTAATTTAGACAATATAGGCAAATATATAAGAATCAATCATATGAGAAAAGAGCTAGATTGAATTCCAATAAAAAGGAGACTGCTATACAATGTGTTAATGTTTATTCATAAAAGTCTGAAAAACCAAATGCCAAAATATTTTACGCATGAAATTGTTTTTAATAAAAATGTATATAATTATGTAAAAAGAATTAGATTACCACATGTGAGAAAAACACAAAAATAATTGTTATGCTTACTGTAAAACTATAATTATATAAACAATGAAATGTAACCACGTACGTATTGGTTTATATACATAAAATGTAATATGAACTAAATCAATAAATAAAATAAAATAAAATTATAATTCCGCATACATAGCCAGCGAAGAAAACCATGGCACTCAGGATACCGTCGAAATTATATAATAGTTTAGTACCCATATTCAGCACACACGAATTAGTTCCATTGTAAAGATAGCCAACTTTTGACTGGTTTGAGTTTACTTATGCAGTGCCAATTACATTTTATAATACCGAGAGTAGTTGGAGATGGTACAGGTGAACGGAAGGCCGTGACATTTAGCCGACGAGATGGGGGAATTATCACTGCAAGTCGCAAGATCGGTGGTCGAGGACCACCACCACGCAATTATTGTCATTATAAAATGTACTGTATTTATGTGGTCATTATGCCGACAAAGATTTAATGTCACGGAATCAATTATGCCGCACGTCAGCGTGTTCACATGACAAGTGTAAGAGCAATATTGATTTAAAGTCAAGATAAAGGATTTCCGCGGTGTTGACAAATCTTTCGAATGAATTAATACAATATGGTCGAAAGGTTTTGAAGTAAATGTCACGCGACCTCCAACGTGTAGATTTTCTTGAAAGGGGGGGAGGGAGTGTCAAATAAAATGAAAACTGGGGGGTATGTCAAAGAAAATGACAACTGGCGGGGGGGGGGGTGTCAACTAAAATGAAAAATGGGTGAGAGGGTAAAATAAAAATAAAACCAGGGGGAGGGGGAGTCTCAAATAAAATGAAAACTGGGGGGAAGGGTCAAATAGAATGATAACCGGGGGGGGAGTATCAAATAAAATGAACAGAGGGAGAGGGGGCTGGCAGATTTTGAGAGAATAATTCAAGATATCATTTAATTTTAAAAAACGCTACAAATTAACGAAAAAATAAATAGCTAGCAGTCCACAATGGAGTGCTGATACTATCACTATCCCTGATTTATGGCAGAAGACGCCGGGGACGCCCGAGGAAGACATGGCACAATCAAGTGAATCAAATACTTGAGTCGGGCCATACCAGAAGTCAGAATAATAAAAGAGAATGTATGAATGTGAATGAAGCAAGAAGTGCATGCCAAGATCAAGTTGTTTGGCGGTCCGACCTTTCTGCCTACATCTGAGGGGAAACGGCGTGATGGTTAGTTAGTTATATATATTGTGTATAGCAATTAAATAGGTACACATTGCGATTGCGAAAAGGGTCAATATATATATTTAAAGGAAATCCCAGTCGCACCGTCCAATCGCGTAAACGACCTTTTCTCGTGTGGATTTCAAATACGTTCATTAATTTATAAACATGTTTAGATTCCTTCCTTCCTTCATCATTACATAAATTCTTGACAATGTTCGAATTTGGGCCAGTCAGATTACATATTCCATTCCATTCGACTTTTAATCTTGCCGAATTATTCATTTATTTAATATCACAGTTAAATACAAGCATAAGAAAATAGTACAAATAATTTTAAGAGTAACTATTAAATTCACACATCGGTGCGCATCTGCGTCCACAGCCCGCAACACTGTAAATAACTAAAAGTGTCAAAATAAATTAAAAAATGCTAATATCTATTAAAAGCTTCTTCCGCTTTTTAAGGTCATTTTATAAATATTTTCCAGTCCTAAAATTATAATTATTTCAATAAATACCAACTCTTCTTGTGCCACCAATCTTCTAATAAATGTAACATTAATAAAAAAGGAGGATAAACTAGCAACTGTAAAACTATCGTTTCTATACTTAAATTTTCTAATAAAACTGTGTTCATCTGAAGCGACCTGCCAGGTAAGTATGTTTTTCTGTATCTGTTTGTACTTAATTAGATCATCCAATTATTATTATTATTAGATCGTATAATGACAGAAAGTATACAAAAAATACGAGCTCTTGAAGGATATAAAAGTAAGTGATATGCGTACATATAAAACATATAATACTTAGGTTAAATGAATATTGATTGAAAAGACATGATAGTATCGCCTTCTTATACTTACCTTCCGTGCAGTTAAATAGATCCGCCACATCTGCTACTAACTATCTATTACTAACTTCATGTAATCTAGGTACAAGCGATTGTTTGTAATGCCCAGTCCTGGCGTTGTAACATTTAAGCAGGATTTTGGATGGACCAGCTCTCGTAGGTATATGAAATTGAATGAGGTTAATTAAATTAAATCTGTCTATCTATACTACCATTTACAATTTTGGATATAAATATCAAGTCGGAAATAATTAAATAATTCATTAAACCCGTTGAATATAAGACTAATATTAATTACCTGTGTACAGTTTGACATCGATCGAATCAGTCATCGGACAAGACAGTAGTTCCAATGTTACAATGAACATTCAAGACGTGAGCCGTGAACCGTGCAATTGCCGAATGATACGGTTCAATTGGGTAAATTAGAGATATTGGATACAACAAGACTGGCAATAAATAGCAAGTACCGGTTTCCGCTAGTTCGACTAGAATCAACAGTGTGAACTAGGAAGAGCTAAAAACAACACACATCCGGATTATGTTTAGCCGATTTTAATTAATCGCTGCTGATTGACAATTATTTATTAATTTTGTTTTCAAATGTTGTGCATCAAGGTTGATTTGTAAAAGATTTCAAGGTTTCATAGGTAACCTCTCATTTAGAATTGTGTGACAACGTTGCAGACAATTTTAGTATTACAGATTTATGATATTCATATCAAATCTATGTAATTAATTAAAAACAAAATTATAACTTATTCGTATTTTGTACACTACATAAACATCGGTGTTTGTATAAAAGAGAACTTATTGCCTAGTGCCAATTTCTTCGAATCAATTTAGATTTACAATCAAAATTCAAAGTATTTTTTTTGCATACATTTGTTAAACTACACTTAAACAGTTATTCAAAATCGTTTCTAAGTGCCATAGGGTTTTTGTCCAATAAAATTACAATAATAACGGCATTTTTATGTTGACGTATTCATTTTCTATAAAGATTTAAAATATGATTTAACGTCACAACAATATTTAAGTTCGTGCGGAGGGCGTTGTGACATCACACCAGCCAACGTGTTTATAGGGGCAGTACTGGGTTCCGGTGACAGCAGTTGTCTTAGCAGCCACTAGCGTTACCTAAGTCATAGCCAGTGGCGTGCATTGCTATATGACCAAAGGGAGACTGTGAGCAGTTTTTCAAATTTGGGTAAAAAATGCACATTGAATATAGCCAATTTATTATTATCTTCCACTAAGTGTTGTGACCAACTGAATAAACGAGTGTACAAGTTCCTTGCTAAATTCATAGAAAAAATACGTGTTGATCGTTTTTCTTAGTGAAGGAACAGATTTTCAGCCTTTATGGAGCGCAAGCCACTGGACATAGCCTAATTGGAACTGTTTAGGTAGTAGCGATCGTTTAAAATCAATAATTAATAAATATTGAAAATATAACAACTTAAACATTTTTGTGCGACGGTCCCACAAAAATAAACCTAAGCGAATAACAGTATCTGTCGTTAATATTTGTGAAAATACCACATCATTTTTAATTATTTGAACACGGAAAACGTCCATTTGATGACCTCGAAGTAAATACATTGTCCACCGAGTGGGGAAGAGATGGAAAAGATAAATAAGGTAAGGAGGTTAGGAAACATGATTAAATTGAAAGTGCTCCCGGAGTTTTTGCTTCGAGGTGACGATTTACGATCTACGGATCACGAAAGCTCTATGCAATAAAAAGTCAATTGTCAAATTTTCTACTCGTCTACGGGAGTTGAACCCTCAACGTCTAGGTCAATTTAAAAGCAGAATCGCAATTCGTGAAAAGTTGGAATATAAATATTAAAATCTATCCATACTAGAATACTAGAACTCTGAGCTTTGGACATCATAAAATTTCCACAGCTCTTCCTGTCAGAGAATTCTATATATGTATTATTAATTGTTATTGTGTTCAATTCGTAGAACTCCGTTTAATTGATTTTTAAATTTAAAGAAAATAAATATAATAATGTTATTATTAAGTTCTGTAAATATTTTAGTTTGTATTATTGTGACAGCTGATTCAGCTACATCAGTTTTAAAATGGATTCGAACGCCGAAACGGCTGACACAATAATCTATGTAAGAATAAATGAATAATATGAATTCAATCTAATATGAATTTCAAAAGGATAAACGAATTATTTCTGCCTAGTTTATAAATTATTGTTAACTACAAATTCTACGTTATTTACTTATTTGTTATTAATGTTAATAATGACTTTGTGGATATTCTACTATTTTTTGTTTTTCTTATGTAATTTTAAAAATGATGTAAAAGCCCTCTGGGCGTGTAAATAATAAAAAAAAAAAAATAAAAATACTCTAATTCCAACAGCGGAGTAATTTTTCAAAAAGTTTGCCTCGCGCTTCCCCCATCTCGTTCTGCTACAGAGTCGATTACTGCGTGAACCGAAATTGTAAAAACTAAAATACTTGTAACACTTAATAATAACATTAAATAAAAAATAAAACTATTTTAAGATTACAACGTCATTTCCAATGAGCTATGGAGCTTTTAAATCTGCACTTACCCGTAAACAAAAAATAAGACAATTCAACACATTAATGATACACAGCAATATATTCGTAGTACGATCTTTTTCAATTAGATGGTTGATCATTTAAATTACGTGAGATGTTCTTTGGTTCTAATATTGACATAACGTGCTGTTTTACCGATATAAAAAGCCGAACAGTTATTACAATTTAATTTATGGATCCTTTATGGATTCTTTTATATTCTTTCATGTACGTGAATATTAATATGAACTAAACTTATCAATTTGACTGTCCTAAAACGGGATTTGTTCCTAGTTGGTCAGTCAAAGCCTTTATAAATATTTTTGTAAAATAATGTTTGTTTCAAATAAACATTATTATTATTATTAATTTATAGATGCCTGAGTGGCTTAGTCGGTCCTTATCTTTTGAATTAATTATAAATTTACATATATTGTTGTTTGTATAAAAAGCCGGTCTTATTTCAGGTGGAGGGTTTTTACGCTATAGGAGGTAAAAAATATTTATATATAGAAACCTAGGCCATTGGTAACTAAGATAACAATATTGGTAACTAAGATAACTACTGATTTTATTTTGACGACTAGCGAATAAAAATTATGTAGTAATAACTAAATGTATGACTAAGTGCATCCACCCCAAATTGAAAGAATGCATGTCCAGTTTATGTATTGAGTTACCTGGCAAATGTTCCCGACAGGTAGCAGTACCAAGCAGACGGGAGTAGCAGAGGGTAAGGTGGGGTTAAGCTGGTATGACTCGCAACTCGCAACATGTGCCCGACCTTGGGGGGACCTTATGACATTATTTGAGCACCATGTTGCAATGATTCAGAACTTATGGGTCCGGATAAAGATGAGAGAACTTATAAAGCGTTTTTAGGAAAGAACAATAATACATAAACGATTTATATTTACTTATTATTTATTTTTTTATATATCGAAAACCATAGCATTAAAACGACAGGTGTCACAAATCGATATTTTACAGGAGACCACTAAAGTTGAATACCGAGATTCTATTATTTAGGTTTCATCAAATTAAAGATAAGGAATGATGGATTTTCCTAATTGTCTATATTTATTTCTTTAGGTCCAAATTTAATTTAGTGTTAACAGTAATAAAAACAATGGGCCTCCGTACAAAAAACAAACAGCTTTTGATAGATCAATGAAACGATTTGGATCTGATGGAGTTGTCAACATAAAAAAAGACTTTTTTTCAAACAATTCCAAAAAGATGTATTAAAACAATGTGAAATTGTATTAGACCAGCTGGTACTTCAGTAGCCGGTGTTGCCCTACCCCTACCCCTACCATCCAGACTCCAAGAGAAGTGCGACGCATGTACTAGACAAGTGCGAACAAGTATCAAGAAATCGTTGAACAAGAACAGAAATGTCAGAATATATTAATATAGTCACGAATGATTTCATACGCTTAAAGGTCTATTCACATCTACAGGCACGGTACAGTGCAGACAAGTACGGTGGCAGGCACAGCACGGAAGGGTGTTTTCACATTACACCGTGCGTGAATGCGTTCATAGATAATGTAAGCAACTAATTTTACCGTGCCTGCCACTTTACGTGTCTGCACTGCGCGGCGCTGGTAGACGTGAATCGAACTTTATTTTGCCACTTTGACGGCTAATTATGTATTTGCTAGTTGGGAATATGTGTTGTGCGGACTATATGGACGAAGCTAATGACATTGACAGCTCTACACTTAGCGGTTGTTAATTCATTAAATCCGAGGGAAAACTGCGTTTGGCTGAGTTCGCAATGCCGAGAAAGAATTTATTAAGATTTTTACTAATAATATATACACAATATACATGCGGCACGTTCCATAGTGGTAGATACTCTCAATATCGTCCTGATAATTTTTTAGTAAATATAGAATAAAAAATTGCAAGAAATGACTTTAACCGTGTTTGGTGACCAGATATGATTAGCCTGGTACTTCTTCCATATATACTTCCCTTCCCACCTCACTTCAGCCTTATAGCATACCCCTAATCGGGGATGCAATAGTTCCACTGGCTCCGGACAGTGCGGTATTCACATAAAAAAAAACTTAACTGTTCCATGAACTGTGTTGGTTAATATCAGAATTATTTTATGGGATTAACCAAACACATTTAAATTCATTGTCTTAAATAGCATTCACGTCATTATAAAACGATTAAGAAAAACCTACTATCATTAAAAGTGGGGAAAACAGATTTCAACTCTAAGTACCTCACATAATAGAGAATTTTAATTATTACTATTATTTTCTGAGTAAATCGTTTTTTGGCGAAAATATTAATAAATCAAGTCATCCCAAAGTGGCATAACCAGTTTGAAAATGAATGTCGAAACAGCTGTCACAATAATAAAATATAAAAATAAACTAAATACTGAACTAAAAACATTATAAATTTAATTTAATTAATTTAAAAAAAAAAGTACTACGAATTAAAAACAACAATTAAGGCCATCCACTTGCTAAAATTCCAATGAAATCACGCGCTCCTTATGCAGGCGGTGACAAGTTCGAAATTCCCGCTTAACATCGGCCGCATGTTTTGATTAACGCAAAAAAACTTCACCAAAACGCGTGTTTTATTATAATTTCTAAAGCTCGGGCATAAATATTAAAATGTTTTACGGCCATTTGCCACAATGAACAATACGACAATATCGGAAAAAGGGTTCGTAAATAGGAGATTTTGCGCTTTAAATATTTTTTAGGTCTGATGCTTTATTTTTTTCTAGGCTTATAAAAAGATACACCAACAAATTGGACGGTTATACGAAAGGCCAAGGTGTGTTCTACTTGCAGTATTTAATTAAATTATCTGTGATATTTCTAGGCCATCAAATTCTCAAACCGAAAACACACGATTTTGCATTACTTCCCATTGCATCGCCCTAACAGCCTTTCAGTTCAATCGGCGAATGCGTTTTTTTTTAAATCCCATGTTAATTTTGAAACCACCAAATTTTCTTTATAAAAACGACATAATGCATGCATACTTAAAACTAGAATTAAAACGTGGAGTGATTTTTTTATCTGTATAAAATTTCGATCTGCCTACTGACTAGTGTGGAATGTTTTATGTATTTTTACCATGCACGAGTTTGTTTACAGTTAATGCTTTGAATCATTATCGGACCAGACTGTCCGTGTACCACTGTGTAGAAGTATTGAGCATAATATGGACCAGGCATGAGCAACCTTTTCTCGTCTGGGGCCGGATTGCCATTCGAGTCGCGGGTAGGGTGACCAGACCGCAACTCATCTAGACCGGGAGATTGGAAAAATCGCATTATTGCCAGCTCCGAAAGAAACCATTCTCAAATTCTGAATGTTTGTATTATTGGATGTTTATAAAACTTGGGAATCGGGAATCGGTATTATCTCGCAGTCTGGAAAAAAAACATCTCCATGTTCTGAATATACGCATTATCGAAAAAATCAAACTTGAAAATTAACATTCCACATTCTTACGCAATTATCATTTTCTATTTGCATTTTTAAATGCTCAAAAACTGTTTTTATATCCTTTGCTCGGGCTTTTGGCTGCTAATTTTTTCCTCAATATCGAAGTCTACCGTGACTATAATTAGATAAAGAAACCCTTGTCTCCGGAGCGCCTAAGCAAAAGTGTCAACTAGTGTGACTCTCGAGAACTCGAGTAATTAACAACGGGAAATGTCAACATTGTCATATTTAGCTATGATAGAAGACATTGAAGGGAAATACAGATTTTAAAATAAGAGGTACAGGGGAAGATGAACAATAAACGTTAGAAATTGTTCACTGTTTTTCATGGCGACATTCGGTGGCTGTTGTCGAGTTTTAAGAGATTTAAAGTTTTGGATTTTAGTTTTTTTCTTATATATTTTCGTTGTTCGAGGTTTTGAATTCACTAAACGACTTTTGGTATGATGGAAACTAGACACGTCCGCGGGCCAGAGGTTGCCCACATGTGGTATAAGACTGTAGTGTTTAGTGTTTAAGTCGAGTGCAGTCAGTGTGCGGCCGGTGTACTGCATACATGCTGTCGACTGCATTATCATTGCGACCCGAGTCGACAGACGACTATGCAACGGAGTCAAATGCCACGATACTTATATAATTATGTTTTACGTTACAAGTATTAAGATACAAGAATAACTGTCAAAGAGAGGGTTAACGAAACAATACGATTTAAAATAAATTTAATCGTGCGAAAGAAAAAAATAAATTGATAGCGTTATTGTTATCGCCACCCACCCCCGGGGCCTGAATTCGGTTATTTTTAAGGATTAAGGATTGTGCTTATCCTTAGGGTTAAATAAATTCTGCTTAACTGCGTTTCTGTCGTTCTCAGATGACAGCTGTCATACAGCGAATGACATTCTTTAAAAATATCGATAAATGCGTAGTTTTAACAAAAGAAAAACTCAATTTTATGTAAGCAATGACTTTAAACATTATTAGTGAATAATTTGTCGCACAATAACGTTATTAAATTAACCGGATTAACGAATTTGCGATGTTTGTAAAAGCCTAAAATGTCAGATAAAAGTGATTTAAAGTCTAAAAATTATAAAACGGAACCGGAGTTAAGTTCTATATAACTTATGTACCTCTCTAGGTCTGTCTCGATGCAGAAATCATCCCAGTGACAGACTCGAACATTCCTTTGTAATTATGTTAATAAAAAAAATTAAAAAAAAACATAATATAGCTTTGGCCATCGACCAACTATTCATAGTTAATATATATATCGATGTTTTGTGTATATTTACACATGTCGCCTGGCTGTAAACGTGTTTAGGTTTGTGGGATACACGTGGGATACTATAATGTTTTACACCTGTGTCACTATTATAATTTAAACTTTATAACAAAATATGTAAAAGCCCGTTATAGAGCGTTTATAACATAATAATTAAATAAACCATCAAAATGTACAAGATAAAAGATTGATATTAAATTTGAACGTATCAAGTTTTTTTTTTTTTTTTAATTTAATGTAAATCAAATTTAATAATGTTATTATTAAGTTCTGCAAGTATTTTTAGTTGTTATTATTGTGACAGCTGTTTCGGCGTTAACCACAGTTTGAAAATGGCCTTAAACGCCGAAACAGCTGTCACAATAATAGGTGAGAATTTATCCGGATATCAGGATGTCATAAGACAGTAAGAGGTGTGTAATTGGTAATTAAAGAGGCGTAACTTACCCTGACCGGCGGCTTGAAAACCGGTTGGGCCTCCTGGATCTCACTCGCCTGCTGGGACATCTGCGCGCGGGCTTGCCGCTCCCTCTCGCGCAGACTATCTCGCTCCACGCTGCAAAAAGAAAGAAAAACACATTGTTAATTCAATCGATCAATTATCAACTAATAAAATAACAAACAAAACAGTGAAAAAAAAATAAACCCCGTGCCATCGATATACTAACTACTAGATATGGCGTATCATAGAAATTATCTTGGAAAATTCGACCTAACAAAACTCCCCATCGAATTCCGTCGCCTCACTTCAAAAGCATATCTTTAAATGCACGGTTCTCTACAAAATAAAACAGAGCACAAAGTTATGGCTGAAACCGCATGATGTAACTTTTTCATCTTTTCGTGTAGCTACTTTATTATCAAGTTTTCTTGTAGTTGATTAAATTGCCAATAAATAAGTCCGCGACATCCCCTCTCTAAAATATTTCTAACTGACTCATTTTTGTGTTCGAAAAATAATCTCGATAAGTTAGCCATTTGTTGGCGCGAACTTGCTGGGAAACAAATTTCCATACAAACCAACAAAGGGTAAAAAGCAACGATTCTTGCGATCTTTTGACTGCCATATAATACAATACATCCGGTACATCACTATACAAGCAAGAATCTATTTATTATGATTTACCTGTACACGTGTTACTTAAGTTAATAAAATAAGAAGATGAATGTACAGGGTTATTCAAAATGATTAATTCAATTTCACATGTTCTCCTCTGAATGATATACGTACGCGGTAAGCCCGGACTTTTTCCTTTTTTACACTTTTTGATACCAACGACAAATGCCCTTTCTAGTTGGAGGTTCAATGGTTTAAAAGGCAGACTAAAGGTACTCTGCACTACAGTTGCCTACAGAGTTTTACAGAACTCACGAAACACAGAAAACCTCGAGCTGCATAGTAGCCATTTTACTCACAATTCACGCGAAATGGCTGCTTGGCGGCGCGAACACTCTAGTGGTCGTTTACGCAACTATCAGCAATCTAGCGGTAGGAATCGGACCTCCTCTTCCAATTGCTATGCAGATCGTACACATATAACGTATAATTCGGGAAATAAATTGAGTCCATCATTTTGAATAACCCTGTACATACGCGGTATTGAGTCCATTGGGTAGTAGTGGGCGTCCGATAAACGTCAGATTTTCATTAATATGTAGGTATATTATTTACTTGTTAATGTCTCCAAAGGATCACGTGTTTAGAGTCCTTCGGAAAAACAATACAAGACAATAAATTCGCCGTTTCGTGCCAGGGTTCTTTTTCCTCGTTCGAGAAAAAGCGGCGGCGTCACAATTTTCCGAACGTCAAGTATTCCGAACGGCGACGGAATGTGCCGACAGCGTCCTCGGGTCACGTGGCCGCGGGGGGCGGAACACGTGGCACACCCGCCTCCGCCTTAACGAGATAGGTACTACGTTTCATCAGGTTATCTTAATAACAATATAACAAAATGATAATGTGTGTCCGAATGCTCGTGTTATCAGCCAGAATACCACCAATACGTGTTGTCATGATTGACATTTTAGTACGAGTTGAGATAACTCGTGGAATAAATGGAATAAATTACATATTGTTTTTGCTTATTATTTGCAAATGTACGTATTCATTTATTTCTATGAACATGGTATGAATAATAATTACCTTGAAATTAATATTATCGAGTGTAAGATTAAGCTTTCAACTAAATTACTGAAAATGTTTATTTATGCAACACATTAACCCCTGACTAGAACAACCTATGTGAATAAGTTAGTCGCAAGTTGGAAATCTCTATATACAAAAATAAATATTTGTATGTCTGTCCTCGATTTTCTCGAAAATTATTCAACTGGTTTCGCTGAAAATAGCAGTTTGTTCTTATTAGTGCCGGGAAGGTTTAGGAGTAGTTTGAATGAAATCCAATATGTAAAACTGTTGCTATACAGTTTTAAAGTTAGTATGAAAAAACATTGAACCCGCCATGTTGTATTACCACTCTGGTTAGTCACAGATTACATATTCCACAGACAAAGGTTTGTTCGGGTAGAATATTTTCAAAATGAAAAAAAGGTGGGTACCTACTTAAGAACTTTATTATTTAGATATACTTTGAAAAAATAAATGATTGGAATAAATTATATAATTGAAAATACACTTTGTATATACCACTTTACTTAAAATATATAAATATAAGTGTATTTTCCATTATATAATTAATAATGATGCCACAAAGTTATCAATCATTTGAAGAAATTATATGATTGGAATAAATGTTTCAAAAAAGCACTAAAACGGTTAAGGTGTATTTTTATCAATTTTAATGATGTTTACAACTTCCAACAGCCAACGACAATGGTGTGCAATGTACAACCGGCGCTAACTCTGCAATCAATTATGCACCCGCTAATGACGGCCAACGGATCACCATTGATTGGAGATTTGCAACGGACAAACTGCATGTTATTGTCACGAATGATTAATGTTAAGATATTCGAGACATACCCATTCCGCTGGATAGTAACTTGTAAGGAATGACAAAAAATAACATTTTCACAAACAAGGAATAATCGATATATATTATAAAATAAAGTTTAAAAAAACGTGCGGCCCGCACAAACGAGTCCCGGTACGATCAAGGGAGTTATATGGTGTGGTAGATCTCTATCCCCCCTCCGGGATGAGGGTGCCCGTTTTTACCTAAAGGGCGTGCATTTCAAGATATAAGGGCTGAAAGTTTCGCCCTCTAGAAATTTCAAAAACAGTCTTCCGAAAAGTTCTAGAAGGTTCGATAAAGCTGTAGAATCTGGAAGGAGTGGCGGAGTATGTCGGTGAGTCTAGAAGGTTCCGGAATGTTCTAGAAGGTTCGATAAAGCTGTAAAAAGTTCTGGAAGGAGTGATGGAGTATGTTGGTGAGCCAAGAAGGTTCCAGAATGTTCTGGGTGGTTCGCTAATGCTCTAGGAAGTTATGGAAGGAGAAAGTTCTAGAAGCTTTCAGAAATGAGTAGCGGAGTGTGGCGGTGAGTCTAGAAGGTTCTAAAAGATTCTATAATCTTAATTTTAATCAATATATATTATAAAAAAAGTATTCGAGAGCATTCCACAACATTCCAGAATGTTCCGGGATGTTCTGGAATGTTGTGAAATGTTCGGGAATAGGGAATCAGGAACATCATTGTGGAACATTCCAGAACACTCTCGAATGTTGTCCTGAGCGAAGCCGGGTACCCCAGTTAGTGTTTAATAAATTAATAAGAATTTATTTGTTCACACCAGTGTTTTTAATATATAAATATCAACATGTTTCTAAAGCTAAACTTTCCTCAACGGGATACACAGTATAATTACAACATGTTGATATTTATATATTAAAAACAGTGGTGTAAACAAAGTTTTTATTAATTTATTATAATGGAGAAAAAATAATATTGTGATTGATTTCTTTAAAATATTTCGACTATATGGACCTAACAACACATACACGTTCTTCGTGATTTTACAAAATTGTGTATGAATTTTGTTGTTACTCTGCTGGCTCTTACTTATATTTATCACATGGGTCGTTTACGAGAAAGAGGTAGAAGTTGAATCCGAGCTCTCATTTGATTTGTCTTCCGTAACACCGTGAAAAACATGTGAAATATGAACTTTATGGAATATTATTCAGTGTGTGCTATGGTAACGCTAATTTATCCATATATTTGTTGCATCCTTTTTTTTCTATTTTATTCATGGAAAAGGTTTAATTATTCGTACACGTGTTAAACAGAAACGATGTACAACAGCTAATCAGCAATATGCAGCCAACATAATTATTACAAACGCGTGCCCAACGGTCGTACGAGAACGGGTCGTGTTTACAACCATTTATTGCACCCAACAGCTCGACTGTGGACAGATTTACTAACTTTTGTGTTTCCTCCGCGGGGTCTCTTCAAGACCCAGAATTGCTTTTTGCTCAAAATACTGACCGTACAGCATCTTCAAAAATGACATAGCCCACTGGTTTAAAGTTAATAAATTATTTAGACAACGCCGATTTTGAAAAAATTACAACCTTTTTATTATAACACAATTCCGCTTTAAACCTACAATAACAATCTATTCATTTCATATTCCGTACTCACATCCGTCAACAAACAATTCATCTCAATACTTTATGTGCTAAGTGTTTTTTTTAATAAAATTAAAACAAATTAACGCCATCTATAAGCACGTTGCGTTTAATCATGTTTAGGAATGCCCTTAATATGGAAATCCACGACAAATCATCAGTTGCAAAATTAGAAATAATAAAAGAAGATTTTAACAATTAGACAACTTTATGCTAAATTCGCAATTCTTCATCTCTTTAAATCTAATCTTCATATTCCTCTACAATCCCAAACAATTACTTTAACAAGATCTTCAACAAACTACACCCTTAATATACCAATAAAATATACCACCCACGGACAGACATTTTAATTACTATGCAATTAAGGCGATGCAATGGTAAGTAATGCAAAATCGTGTGTTTTCGGTTTGAGAATTTGTTGGCCTAGAAATATCATAGATGATCTAATTAAATACTGCAAGTTGATCACACCTTGGCCTTTCATTTAACCGTCAATTTTTTGGTATGTCTTTTTATAAGCTTAGAAAAAAATAAAGTATGAGACATTAAAAAAATGTTTAAAGAGCAAAATCTCCTACTTATGAACTCTTTTCCCATATTTTCGCATTGTTCATTGTGATAAATTAAGTTTTTTGGAATATGACCGTAAAACATTTTAATAATTATGTCTGAGCTTTACAGAATAGAATAAACACGCATTTTGATGATGTTTTTCTGCCGAAATCGAAACATGCGGCCGATGTACAGCGGGATTTTGAACCTTGTCGCCACCTGCATAAGGAGCGCGTGATTTCGTTAAAATTTTAGCCCGTGGATGGCCTTAAACCATATAATCACATGCCTACATCTTTAATACAAACAAGAGAGAATACACTAACACATTTAACAAAACTTAACATCTCGATCTGGATAAAATCAAAAGGAACACATTTTTTCCGTAACTTAATTACACCAAACAAAACATAACAATATTATTAACATTAAATATAAATAATTAATATGCTTTATTTTATTATTCTTCAACATGCATAATCATTTCACAATTCTGTATCATAAATACATGAACATCTACCTCAGTACAGGTTCTCTTAGGCGTTCACAATACACGATTATAAAAAATTACTGTAAATAAAACAATGTAAATGAAAAAATAAATAAATATAACAAATTATCGCATAAGTGCAACTAACTCGTATGTGATTTATTGGCAACATTCAGTAATTAATTATATAAACATTGAAAATGATAAAATACGTCACATAATGTAAACACTGCACGTAGTACAATGTACAAAGCTGTGTGCATCCTTATTTGCCGTAGACCTTTCGCCTTGGGTCGCATTACGTGTCCAGTGCTTCACCGCTTCGCCGAGGGGTTATTTTACAACGGAAACATTTGATTCGCCTAACTAATAAACAACTAGCAACTAACACTGTAAATAGCGAACATTGTGAACAGTGGACAAGTCTTTGTAAACAGTCCAGTAATTAATGATACAGTTAACGTTATTTAATGTCATTTTCTTTATACGATAAGCTTTATTTTTTATGTTAACTCGACACGAGAGGTTTATACATTTGGAGGCATCTAGACGGTGGCATTTGTATATATATAGTCAGAAGTCGTCCAGCTTGTTGCAAAGGGGAATCATATATGTCCCTATAAATGAGATGGGCTGTGCTTTCTGCTTCCGGTGTATTATATTTATGTTCAAAATTGTAAATGGTAATACAGACCGCCCCGATTTAATTAACCTCATTCGATTTCGTATACCTACGCGAGCTACTCGTTCCAAAATCCTGTTTAAATGTAACAATACCAGGACTGAGCATTATAAACACTCGCTTGTACCTACTTAGATATGCAGATGTGGTGGATCTATTTAACTGCACAGAATTTAAGTATAAGAAGGCTATACTATCATATCTTGTCAATCAATATTGATTTAACCTAAGTCTACTTATGTGTTTTATATCTATATTTTATATCCTTTAATAGGTTGTATTATTTACGTACTTTCTGATGTCACTGTACGATCTAATGCCAAATTTAAAATTTACTTTTTCTTATGCTCGTAATTAACTCTGATATGCAATTATTGTATGTGGTATATTTATACAGTTGATCTTAAATAAATTATACTATCGGAGGTTGGCTGTCACAAGGGCAATCCTCTCTGCATTGTGCAGCTCGTAAAAACTCTGCGGAACTGCATTCAATGTCACGCAGAATTAGAAGTTTTGAAGTGCGACGTCTTCCTCTTTATTGTTCATGTGATACACCCCAAAGGAAGAAGTGAACATGTAGAAGGTAACACCAAAGGCAACAAATTACAGAGCCGTGCTGTTGAGCATGGAGCGAGTCGTAAAAGCGACATGTTCTCATGCAGAAGATGTTGATCGTGAACAAATAAATGTAGAGCACGCGTTTAGAGTGTCTCCGGGCCGTGCATTGGGTGCCGAAGGGACCGATTAAATCATCGGTTCTCCGAAGCGCCTTACATTCAAATAAAGCTTGAATTTTTAATGTCATTTCAGCACACCTATAAATAATAAAATAAACCCCTTTTTTCAATAGTAAAAAGTCGTGCATTTAAAGGATAGAAACATTTTTTGAATCAAGGCAATAATACACCTGACTGAATAAATTGGCCTCTAGGGATGCAATCGAATCCGTGTTTCCCACACACAAGATAGAACGAATCTAATAAAAATGTGTTACGACGAAGGACGCGAAAACGTGATAATGCAAAATCCGGTTTGTATATCAAATCACAATTTTGTCGGGGGTATGAGAAATGTAAGCGAGAAAAACCAATAACACCTGGAAAATAATTTAAAATTCCGTCGAAACTTGTGAAGCATGGCTCTCGGAGGAGAGATGCTGGGAAAGAATGGTTTTATTTGGGAGACTTTCTCCGGTTTGTCCCAATAAATGGGACGAGTTCAGGTGTACGATTCGGGTGTTAGCACCCAATCACTTTCCCAAGGTCAAATAATCCGATTTATAACTGCGATTCCGTTCGTAACGTCCTCGAGTTAAATAACAGCACTGAAAGTTTATTAGAGCTTTTGTCACAATACATACATTTTCAGAGTGGGAAACAGCAGAGGCGTAAATTGATCTATGACCAAAGGTAGGTTGTGTGTAATTTTTCAAATTCGGGAATGCATTGAATATTTGAAATTTGACGGTACTTACTAAATTCATGGAAAAAATACACTTTCTCGCCTTTTTAAAATTTTCAATAATTTATTCTTATGGTTAGTAAGATGTTAATTTTTCTTAGCGTAGGCACAGTATTTTAGCCGTTGTGGACTGCACGCCACCGGTAAATAGTATCAGTAGTAGAAAGAATCGAGAATAAATCAGTTCCGAAGTGCGAAGTGCTTTTTTCCATCTTCTGTATTTTTTGCAAACGTGGGATTATCCTATGTTATCTTACCGTAGCCCAGTAGCGGCCCGTGACTTTCGAGTGAGCTAGAGTGCTACGATTTAAAAATATGACGCTATTGAGCTGAAAATGATTTTTATTTTTTTATTCAAATTTCAATCATTTTCAAAATTTAGATGCCCCACCATCTAAAACTCCGTACAAAAAATTGAAATTCTGAAAAAAAAATTCATTTCCACCTTCAACAACATCAATAACGTCGTATTTTTCAACCATAGCACTCTAGATCACTCAAAAGTCACGAGCCGCCACTGCCGGGCGTAGCTAACTTTACTATAAAATTTAAAAATGAAAACTGAATGTCGGCATCGAAGTTTTAAATGTTTGTTTTAAACTTTAGTAAAAGCTCTTCAAAGAATTTCACGAGCTCTTGTTAAATAGATGTTCAGAGTGAGGGAAATTTCCTTATTTATATTTTGCCATATCTCACTCGACGGACTTTGAGGAGAAATCATATCGGCTGTGCATACATACTGCACAGTATAATTTATTATTTATATTCAAAGTTGCAACTAAAATGTCGTATCATAATATTATATGACTTCTGGACGATGCGAATAGTTTTAATCTTTTCGTGAAATGTTGTTTGTATTTTGTAATAGGTCATTGTAATATTCATATTCGATATTTACAAAAAACCTTTGACTTCCATGATGTACAAAAGTTTGTTGTTTTCCTGTCAAAAGTTTTTTCTGGCACTTCTAAGATTAAAAAAAAAAAAAAAAACAGAACTACGTGTTGAAATTTACTACGTTGAAAATAACAGCTGTTGATCGGAGTTAACCCTTTCGTACCTGAATTAAAAATGGCAGTGATAAAACATATTTTATGCTTGGTAAACTTGTAGAATTATTAAAAAAAAGTTATTGCTAGTTTCATTAGAACATTTGGGTATTTAAGGACGCGTTGCACAAAAAACAATATTAACATACCTTCAAAACTTGAATTAAAAAAAAATAAATTAAAGATTGAACACAAAAATCACGTTTCAAAATGTAAACACGGCTACCGCCTGAACGAGTAATTAAAATCCAATGAAAAAAATAGCGGGCAAAGCCAGTAATTGGAACGAAAGCCGCTCTAGTTCTAGTTCTCACCGCTAGGGTCGCGGTGTATATTAGGTTTTCGAGCTAGTTTTCGCCAAATTGTCTTCGCTCTAGATGGGGAGGAAAAATTATGATAATTTTGTATTTACAAATATATGCACGGTAGGTAGGAAAGGGTTAAGAAAGCAACAGTTTATTATCGATCGCCTGTTGGGTGTGACAATAGGTTTGGAGGCGGATGGACCGAGTTAATTAATTATAACTAACTAATAATCTAATTCAACGGCGAATACTGACTACTCCCCCTCAAACCAGCCCAAAGAAAAGGTTTGAATCATGAATCACACGGCTTATAGTAGCTTTTAATTGTTACGTACTACACAGGTAATAATCGACACCTTACCCTAAAAACACATTACAGTTAGATCCCTATTCAACGATCCCACGATGGGAAATCTCAAACTGTCCAGAAATGACAGTATTATTGTATAACGCCCTACCAATTCAATAAAAATATATAAAAAATTAATATATTTTAAACTAAGTCAAAACATGGATGAGAGGACTGGGTAATAATCAATGTGTAAACGTTATGAAGACAATTTAAGACAGCTAGATACATAGTACAAAAAAAAGGGCAGGCCACCCCAGAAAAGGAAACCCTAATGAAAGTGAACTGTGAACACTCTGACTTTATTCTTATATTATATGCATTATACTTACATACTTTTTTATATAAAATACTTATAATTTAACAATCTTTACATAGAAACAATTAAAAAAAGAAATAGATCTTCTGAATCGTCCCAACATCATCATCTCATATTCAAATCATAATAATAATCTACTTGCAATTGTGAAATTACAAGAATCGTTCCAAAATACGTGCATGAGAAGCATTTGAAGTGTTCTGGGCTATTACGATATGATAAGGTAATTATTCCAAGTATAAATGATTGCAGTTAACATATTAACGTTGGTGATAAAGTAATAAGTAGATAAGATGTTATTTGGGCAAAGCTAATAATTCTACGAACGATCCAAAATGCTAGGTTTAATTAGGAAACCGTTACATTTTGGTAAAACCCGTCTGCAAACTGAGTGCCCTTTGTCTGTATCGCTTGGCTTTAATTCTAAGAAATATTGGCGGTGTTAATACTACGGACAAATATTTAAGGAAGTACGGATATCTGGAAGAAAACTGGTATCCTGAAAGCAAAATGAGGGTAAGAGTAAAAATGGACAGAAGCCATAATTCTTGTTGTGCGAGTACTTGTTCCCCAGGTGATAAATGAGCCGGTGTTACGTGGTGCCAATTTTCCTGTACACAGGCGAAACTTAGACATTGAAAGCAAGCCCAGTAAACAAGATCGAAGATTCCATGAACAGCACGGGACACAAACGGGCAGGTGCTGGGGGAATTCAACAAGGAGAGCGAACTCCTGTAAAATATAAATAAAAGAAAAACAGCATATTTCGGACATATGCTAGAGAGCAACAAGTGATGTATATCGAAACGGTAGACATGAAAGGAGTGAAAGGCCGAAGGGGTGTAGGATGGATGTTGGGGATTTTCGTGGCTGAGGAACATCCGTTAGTGGACAGGTGTTTGTGGTGGGGAGAAGATGTTCCGGCAATGGCGTACACAGTTTTTAATCATGGTTGGTAGTAGGAAAAATAGCGAAGTAATTGATTTTAAAAAAAAACTTACAACAGACGTGATAAGATTTCCACAAGAATGGCTAGCTAAGCTGCTGACTTCAGTGGATGTCGGTTGGGATTACCTAGTACATCAAATATAAAAATGACATTTATGCGTTTTACACGCCAATTTCTGGACATATCAAATTTCCATATTTTTTCGAACGGAAAATTGCATGAAAGAAAGTCAACACAATATGGAGATTATTTCGTTAGTTAAGTTGTACTAATTAATAAAGGTACCGATAGATGTCACTGATTGCTATATTTGTGATTTATACAGAAAGGTACGACCTTTTTCGACACTAACACAAACGAGTCTTCCTTTGAACGCGTATTGCGCACTCATTTACATTTTTTGTGTAGAATACAGTCAACATTTGAATATGACATGTGCGTCATTTTGCATACTTAATTCCTGCTTTTGACAGGTTATAGTTATACAAGGGCGGTCAATTTTGTGTTTCAATTTTTTATACAATTTAACGCTTTGGAAGGAATATTACTATTACTAGTATTTCTGAAATTTATGCATCGGGATAGCCATGTAAATAAACAGTCAAACTAGAATGTGAAACATAACCTCAAATTGAATGAAAAATAGTATAATCGTTTCAAAATCGACATAAAACTACAAAAATATTGTTTAAATAGGTCCGAAATTAATAATACTTGTAAATAGACACGACCAGTAGTACCAGTAATTTCAACAGTTCTTACATTAAGTTGGACACGAGCTTCCTCGCTCGGCATTATTCTAAATAATGCTGACACATACGCAGTAAATTACTTTCCGCATTCTACCGCGTGTTTATTGATTTTAAATAAATTGAATGAATAAGTAAATACATAAACAATTAGTGATCAGAAAAAATTTCTTGACCCATTTTTGACTAACAAACGACAAATTTTCAGAGATCTTGGTGTTGCCATGGTAACGAAAGTTTTTAGTTGCGATTGAATAAATGTCTACATTTTATTGCCAAGCTGTATATATAATTTGAAAAAAAAAACTTCCAATGGAATGGATTACCAGATTCAGTGTATCTAATATTCGTAAGTAAAGTCGTAAAATTTTAAAGATAGCCTACTGCATTCAATGAACTATTCTAAAAATATATGGGAAAAGTAATAATCGTTAATACCATTCCGTTTACGACAACTCTCTCTCCCGCGGCAAAAACGGGATAAAATGTTAATTTGTGAATGTAGCAAATAACGCAGAATCGATCGACAGTGGCGCGAGATTTAATTCGGTACATCTGCATTAATTTAATTTCGCATTCGGCGAACGGGCTTCATGACGGACAGCCGCTGATGATGAGCGATGGACATTGAATGATTAATTCCAATTTAGCGATATTCTGTACACCGCACAAGTCTTGCTGGCAGAAACCAGTGCAGCTGCGGAATGCGTGGCGTGAGACTTATATTAGATCACTTCTATAGCGCCGTTTTCGTGGGAAAATCACCCCAAGGGCGCTTTACAAATAATTTATGTAACACTTAGACGTATAACTTATTAGTTCTAAGGTATACCTAGCAGCTAGAATTTATTACAAATGACTTACAAGTAAGATTTTTTTTCCAGTTTTTAACATAAAATAGAATATAAATTACATACAGGCGTTGCCTGTGTGTGGAAAATGTGAGTTATTGAAGTAAATAAGAGTATTAGAATATTAATTATTAGTAACAGCAAGAAAGTAGAATAATTAATGGAAATTTTAGAGTTATACTTCCCTTTTAATTAAAAATTACCCAAACGCCAACTTTCCTGTTTTCATAGTTTAATTTAGGCATATTTTTATAGTGCATACTTCGCCATGTTTATAATGAATACTAGCTGATGTGTACCCGGCATTGATCGGGTACAATAATTGATTTGACAGCGAAATTAACTATCTCCAAATAAAGAAACATTCATTTGAATATATTATTTCATTCCAGACATTTATTTTTTCAAAATATATCTAAATCATAAAGTTCTTTAGTAGATACCTCCTACTCGTGTTTTCCATTTTGAAAATATTCTACCCAAATAAATCTTCTTATTTTAAATATGCAATCTGTGGCTAACCAGAGTGTTATATCTACGGGCTAACCTCAATAAAAGATGGCGGGTTCTTAATGTTTTTTTAAATTTTAAAACGCTATAGCAACAGTTTTACAAATTGGATTTCATTCAAACTACTCTCTAAACCTTCCCGGCACTGATAAGAACAAACTGTGTTATTTTCAGCGAAACCGGTCCAGTAATTTTTGAGAAAATCGAGGACAAACAAACTTGATATTTATATATATATATGATAATCCAATATCTAGTGATATAAGCATGTCGATACAGCCACCCAAGAACGTGATTTTAATTATAACCGTGTTTACTTATTGATATGTCTGTACAAGTCATGTACAGAAAATCACAACACAAAAACTCGTGGACATACATAGATTAGTCAAGTCATATTCATCAATTTTAACCGGGGCTACTGACATGTACGGCGCCGTGATTAATCAATTTGATTCATCGTGCGTAAACGACTGCACTTCAAAATGACTAATAATACTCAAAATCATAAATACATGATGATAATACAATGTTATTTCAGTGCAAGTATATATTATGAATATTTCCGGGAATTGGAAATATTATCAATGTTTTGCTCTTTTGCTGACTGATGTATATTAACCGTTAGCTACAGACTACCTGAACTTAAACCAATACATTATTATTTATTAGTCATTCAAAGAGGCAATTAACATTATCTTATTAATTGTTTTTGTGTTTAAGTCGTAGAACCCCATTTAATTTTTAAAAAAATTTATGTAAATCAAATTTAGTAATGTTATTATTAAGTTCTGCAAGTATTTTTAGTTTTTATTATAGGCGTTTAAGGCCATTTTCAAACTGTCTTAAAACGCCGAAAATACTTGCAGAACTTAATAATAACATTATTAAATTTGATTTTCATTAAATTTTTAAAATAATAGCATTATCTTGCCGATTATCAATGAAACATAAAGGTACCGGGTAAGTACCTACTAAGTAATTTGTAATTACTTATTTGATAGTGACTTAAAATTCAAAATACAACCCTTGGAATTAATATAATGATAATCTATAAAACATACATTTTGTTTCTTTGTATAAAAACATAAGAACGGTGAACTCTGGCGTTATGAAATTTGTACAGCTTTTCTGCTTATGGTTTCTAGGACAACGCAGCGTCACTTCCATCACGAGCTATGGAGCTTATAAATATCAAATTATCTATACAATTTTTTATAAAATTAAAAACATGATTTAAAAAAAAAATGTTTTGAAAATTGAAACACGTAACCGGGTAGCACCTAATAAAAATATTAATTTTGCGTCAAGTAAAGAATCGCGCGTCAAAAAGTCTCGCATAATATTTACGGTCTTTCGAAATTACCGGTGATACATTATACGATCAATTGAAAAAAAAAATAGTTCAATTACTTTGGAAGTAATTGTTACTTGAATTTGAAAGAACATTATGTCTCTAAGGAAGTGTTGGACAAAAAAAAAAAGTTTTTGAATTCCATAAATATATTTTTTTTTGGAAGGCTTGAATTAGAAAACGACCCGCGGATGGTTGAACCTTTCGACGCGGTGGCTTTAGTTGGTATGGGGCAAACCAGCCGCGCGGAAGGCCCATGAGAACCAAATGATCGATGCTTGAAAACAGGCGAACAGAGCATCGCTCAACAAAACACTTGGCTGATCGATGAGTCATATTGATTAATAGAAATGTTGGAAAAAAGACCGTTGGAGATATAATTTCTCCGAAATGCGATAAGAAGTGTTGTCGTTTCCCACATACAGCGGCATTCAACCGCTGGGTAACCACTCGTGGGTAATTACAACAGATAATAACATAATAGATAAACGGCGTGTTGCCAGTATGTGCATATATTATTATTACTGCATCTTCACATATTTAACATTGATAGCTCTGTTGAACTTTATCAAACACGATAACAATCAGAATCGCGGTAAGTGTATTGGTAGAATTTAAGTGTATTGGTAGAATATAAGTGTATTGGTAGAATATAAGGATAAACGAAACGTGATGCAAGCCCACAGATGGAGCTAATTTGGATATTTTAGAAAACAACACTTTGAAGGCTTTATAAATCGCCTTGAAATTTGACACAAACCTACGATAACGCCATATTTTGGTTACACGAATTGTTCGTTGGGGGGTGTGCCATACGGAATATGAAATTGAATAAATTGTTTATTGTAAGTTTAAAGGTCAAGTCCTTCAAGAAACTTATAAAAATACTGTATACCAATGTTAGTTTTACAATAATATATTGTACTTTTACAAGTTTCTTGAAGGACTTGGAGCTTTAAACTTACGATAACAAGTTATTTAATTAATTTCATATTCCGTATGTACACGCGCGCAACAGTTTATTCCAATATTTAAAAGCGTTACGTGTAAAAAGTGTTTTATTTTTATTTATTTAAATAAGCGCCATATGTAAGCGAATGAGATCTCTCGAGGTGTATGTGTGTGGTAATTGGAGACCCAGAAACAAAGTAAGCGTAAAGAGTAAGATTTAGAATGGGATTTGCATGCAGAACCGATGAACGAGGAAAGGGTGTAAGGAGAATATGCAACGCAAATGTGAATGGTAGAATAAGACGTGGACGATCAAGTGAATAAAATACTTGAGTCGGACAGTGTTAAAAATCAGAATAACAGAAAGTATGTATGAATGCGAATTAAACAAGGAGTGTGTGCCAAAACCGAGTTGTTTGAAGATCCATTCTCTCTGCCTGGCCCTGCGGAGAAACGGCGTGATGGTAAGTTAGTTATTATATTATGAAAGCTGCCAGGTCTAGGTGTTGTCATGTTCACTAACCTTTCAAAAAATTGATTGTCAGCCATCGTAAGCAGCATAAGAGAAGCTAGATAACCTAACATAGTTAATTAGAAATATATAAAAATGAATATCGTAGAATACGTGCCGTCACTGCTATCAAAAATATTTCTAAAAACATGGTAGAATTTTGTTAATATATTATTTACCTTTACATTGAAAATGAAAATATTAATTACAGCAAAATAATAATGTGCAATGGTTCGCATCACGGATACATCTCTAGCGTCAAACACAGATGGCTCTATTTACGTTCATTTCAGTAAACAACATTTTTACCATTCTGTTATTGCAAAGGGTTTAGGTTTACCGCAGCCAATAATGTTGCGTAGATGCAGATGCTCGCTAAAATAATACAAATTAGTATTTGAATGTCAGGTTTGTCCGTGTTAATTATTAATGCAGTGGAAAATATAATTTCAACGCTTATAAAATTAAAATTAAACTGGAAATAATGAATCGTTCGATAAACCCACCGGATGTGGTCAAAGCGCACGTGCGTGTTGCAAAATCTAAAATCTGGACAAGCAAAATGAAGACACCGCACAAAAAGACAAATACAAACGAACGGTGCTGATTTATGTTTGGTTTTCGATAACACACCTTTTCAAGCGGTGCCGGCGCGCTGTACCGTATCCTTGAAGATGAACAAACCAGACATGACAGCTTGGAGTGTTTGTAGTGTATGCGGAAAAAACTTATTTCTCGCGAAACACAAAAAGAAACCGTTATTTTATTATTTAAATGTCGTTTAAACTACGAAATAACCCACAATCAACACTATGCACTTTTAAAGCGACACAACACTGCACTATTCGCGATTAAAACTAATTCACTATGCAACAAATTGACACAAGATAACCTCACATTCTTGAATCAAACACCATTTTGTGTAGGGTTTTCGTCACAGATAAGAAACAATATTATTTAACAATATATTATTATAGAACCACAACACGAAGAGATAAGTTACATAAAAACCATCTCAACAGTGGAATCGCTCGTCGAACGAATGACAAAATCAACACATTTCAAATAATGAATCACTTTTTTAAAATAGTAAACAAATTGGAAAAAAATTCCCGCCTAAATATCCGACGTCTGCGCGCGGTGAGAAGCGGTCCCGAACTGAAATGCGCTGAAAGATAATATTCCATGAATCAAGGAAAAGGGAGTCAGCTGTTGTAGCCGATGACGTTCGTCGTTGGTTCGCTGCTCAGTGTCTCCATGACGTCACCAGTTTTTAAATAAATAATAATAATGTCGTATCGAGCACGGCAGTGGTTTTTTTTCCGTGTGCGTTCGGTTTCTTCCGGAATATGAGGCAGACAGGTAGAATTTATTATTATTTAGATTGAGGTGGGCAAAGACAGTTAGGTACCTATCGAATTAATTTATCATAAAGATTGTAAATTATGATGTTATTATATCGTATTGTTTCGAGTACCTACCTACACAAGGCTGAATGTGGGTAGGTAATAAACTTTTGATTTAATAATAGTGATAATAAAAATAAATATAAAAAACAATATGTACCTAAATTATATAGGGTCGTTTTCATAAAAATCACCTGAAGGACGCTATATGATCATTATTAGGTAACCTTCCTCTGCCCCTTCTCCTTCCTTCCCCAATACCTTCAGCCTCACAACATTCCCCAATTGGGAATGCCATAGTCTCACTGGCTCCAGACGGTTGGAAGCAGTTTGGGACTCTTGTGCGGTATTCATATATATATCATCTCTATAATTATCATCTCTATAATTAAATCATCTCTATAATTAAATCTATCAATCTATCATCTCTATCATCTCTATAATTAAATTAAATTTTTCTAAAACTGTGTTCATCTGAAGCGACCTGCCAGGTAAGTATGTTTTTCTGTATCTGTCTGTACATAATTAGTTAAGAAATATTTGTACAGCGCCCTTGAGGTGATTTTTCACAAAAACGGCGCTATACAAGTCATCCAACTATTATTATTATTATTATTATATATATTTTTAAATACATTGTCTCATAGATACTCTTCTATTAATCTGACTGCTGGCATGACCCAACACAAGTATTTAGCATTTTTCGGATCACTCGATGGTGCCATGTCTCTCTGAAGGTTCCCGCTTCTTCTATTCCCCTACGCATCATAATATTCCCGAAGCCATGACTTCTGTGTTCAACTGCATGATAAAATCCAAACTAAAGTAAATACGCTTCTGCTGTATGGGACCCATATTGAAATATTGAAACACAAAAAAAAAATCAGGGAAATTATTTCCCCCAGGACCTTCTGTGTGTAGTTATTTAAAAAAAAAACCCAAGTACATACAATGATCCAACTATAAATATACACTCTATACGTGTGCTCTGATGATGGACTCCACGAGGCTGTCCGAAATATTGTCTCAAGGAAGTGTAACACTGCTCAACATCTCAAAAAATCAACCAACATGATGTCTTATTTATTTATAGAATTAATAAGCTTCACTTCCGAAACATGTTGATATTTATATAATAAACAGTGGTGTAAACAAAATACTTCTTATTAATTCTATTAATAATGACGCCACAAAATAATTATACATCTATTGAAGAATTTTTTTTTTCATTGTCTCTTTAAAACAGTGTTACACTAATATATTACAAAAGTTGATAGATGAGAAATTACAAGTAAGTAAACATGTGTGTATTAATAATTTAAACAAATACTTAAGTTGATAATCTGTATTAAACATCCAAGAAGTGAAAGGTTGATAGGTAAAGTATAAAAAGTCATGGGGGTAATTTTATAACTATTTTGTAACATGGGTTAAGAGATAGTCGCAAAATTGCCTGTAAGTGATATTAAAAAATGTCAACGGTCAATGCAGCATTGTTGAGCAGTTGAGTCGCTCTGCTGATGGGCGTGTTCTGGTAAACAGAAGTTCTCGCTTTCGGAGCATAAAATAGTGCATGGGATATTATTTACCTAACAATATTTTTAATGGGTGTTTTGTCTGATGTATCCATTTAACATTTTAACACGGGGAAACCGCAGTCTGTAGTGTGTAATTATACCTGGCAGTGTTTGCACGTTGGTGTGCGTGAGCGATAAGCCACGCCGACGAAATGGTTGTGTTGTGTCGTGTTTTGGAAGTACCTACATATTATATTGTAGATAACGGCATTACGACGTGACGATATAACATTATTGTTACTTGTTACTGGTTCTACTGTACCCACGGCTCACAGAACAGTGTGGTGCACTTGTGTAGTCATTCCGTTTAGGTACAGTGGACACTTGGTGTTCTCGGAACCTGTGATCTTTTGTCTCATCTCTCGCGCTGAAAGGCCCGACAAATAATAATTTATTACTTTGCAACCTGCAGAGATCCGCAAACTTTTGCGACAATTTTTTTTTTTAATTTTTTGGGCACCCAAAATGACAGCATTATATTTAATCTGTTAACCGAGCGTGACGTATATATACGTCAAATGTAAACAGTAGTACAAATAAAAACGTCTTCGAAATACCCTTGAACGGGCGGGACGGGTAGCTTGAATAATTTGTTTTTATTTTATATGTGTTTATATTATTTTACTTAAATTGCAAAGGTGCTCATCTCGACACAGGACTGCCCGAATGAGATGAGTGACTCATGTTTTTATTTTGTCGTATACTAGAGAATAAATAAAATAAATGACATTTCCCTTGCGTACCATGGAGTTCTACCGACGAGAGCTCGGTTAAAAGTTATTACTTATTAAAGATGTTACAACGGATCCACCAGCGGCATACCTTTACTAACACATGGATCGCAAACCATCAGTGGTACGCGTACCGAAGTTTGACCCTCCCTGATATATAGTACAAAATATTGTTACTCTAAGTACAAAACATACTATAGAAATAAGAAACAATACCCGAGTGGTGTGTTGTTTACAACAATGTGTTCAGCGAACAAAATATGAACATTAACCCAACTACAAGCTAAAGTATCGGTTGTTTTTGTTATTTGAGGGCCGAACGTAGGCAATATATATATAATATATTGTAAGAACCCATTTGCGGACTTTCTTTTGGTTTATTCTGACAAGGTTGTGTCGGCTTCCTTGTTTGCTAATCTGCGTCGAGAGAACGCTGCGTGCAGTTTTTATCAATCCAAATTCACATGGAAGTTTAGTCATTTGAAAAATTAAATGTACAAATTACGAAACGAATAAAATACGTTTTTATTAAAGATCCTGGTTTTTAAATAACAAAACAATATTTGAAAAACTCCTAGTAGCCCCCACTGCCATCTATATAAGCTGAAGATGTTGTTTATGGAATTATGGAGGACTTATCTAGAAAAAGAATTGAACCCACGACGTCTGGGTGGGATTAAGATGCATTTGACAACTCAGCCACTAACCGGTCCTATGTATTATCATTTCGAAGGTTTCTCATTTCGTGTTATATGTTGAATTACGTTATAGAAAGGGTTTTAGATTAATTTTACTGGAGAAATTAGAGATTAACAAAAGAACTAATGATCATAATATAACGTTAATAACTAAAAATAAGAACAATTATCTAATCACTACTTCTTAGTATCTTCACGAAATCCAAACAATGTAATTATAAAAAATAATTCTATGATTTACCACACCCATTTGAATTCATTGCATTAATAGAATTCACCTCATTATAAAACAATTAAGAAAATCCTGCCATCATTATGAGGGGGAGAAGAGATTTAAATAAGTTTATTATTATTGTGATAGCTGTTTCGGCGTTCAAAGCCATTTTCAAACTGTGGTTAGGCCACATTGAGACGACTTACTCATATGATTTTATTTACCCCCACCCAATTTTTACGATATTATAATGATTTATTAATATTATCGTTAAAAACCGATTTACTCAGAAAATAATTATGATAATTAAAAATCTTAATTCTGTGAGGTACTTTTCTTTTTTTTTTATAATGACGCGAATGATATTTAAGCCAATGAATTTTTATTTGAAGGAATTATAGTGTTTAGCAGTGGCGACTCGTGACTTTTGAGTGAGCTAGAGTGCTAAGATTGAAAAATGCAATATATTTTTATTTTATTTCTAAATCTCCATACAAAAAATTGAAATTTAGTAAAAATAATAATTATTTTCAGCTTCAACAACATCAATAACGTCGTATTTTTCAATGTTAGCACAGATGGTCTTTCACCAGGGCGATACTGAGAGTATCTTCCACTCTGAAAATGTCCGATGTAGGCAGCGTTACAGTCGGCCTAGTGACATCATTCACAAATGCCGCCATTATTAAGTGTAGGATTTCTACTTAAGTTTTTGAAGCTGGTTCCTGTATTGATTGTAAATAGCTGTATTTAAACTACATTTTTTAATTTCTTCTACAATTTTTTACTGATATTGGGTTCGAGTAATTCAAATCATGCAAAATTTATCTAATTAATTATTATCAACTGGATAAAAAAATAAGCTTAACAACGTAGCACGCACGGATTTTTTGTTTGGACTTCTTACGGCACATGCATCTGTTTGGTCTTGTCATCTTGGGGGTCTGATAAATTTGGTCATCAGAACGCCTCTTCATTGAAATGTTCATTTTATATTTCAGCCGGGTGATCCGATCTCCTTACCAACAAAATGTGGTAGATGGTTATTGAGTTATTGAGTTATTATTGTTATTAATGTGTCTGCGAAACGGCAATACATACTTTGATCATTGAAGAAAATAATATTAACATAACCTAAATGAAACGTGAAATCGGAAAAACAACAGAAAATAAGAAGATTTCAGTCACATCTGGGACTCGAACCCAGGACCTCTGCCCATCCGGGGCAACCGCTTTACCAACTTATGGTTATTATTGTTAGGCCTCTGCTAACTCCACGAGTTAGTCTTTAATGATATTTTGCCCATCTGGCTCTTCTCTTCGTTTTAACATATTTATTAACGATATTGCTGGTGAATTTTCTTACTCACCTACTTTGCTGCAACTTATTCAGTTCAACATTCCTTGCCGTAGACTCGGGAACAATGAATTGCTTTTCCTCAATAAACACTACTAATTATGGGTACCATTCTCCACTGTCCAGAATGTCGAGATTTGTAAACTCAAGCCAGGGCCTTGAAACTTTTGGTACCGGTCTTAATGACTTTTGTAGGGCTTTACGAAATTAGAACTCTAAGATTATCATTTAGAATGTCTAAAATCATGGACTCTACTAAAACCATGTTCAGGCTTTGACTTAAATGTTCTCTCAAATGTATACTTTTGTCATCTTTTTGTCATTGCTTCATTCTTGTATTATGTATGTGCTGTTATTTTTCTGTAGCTCTTATTTATTTCATTTCGTGTTATGTATTTTGTGTAATTGGACATTAATCCGTAAATAAATAAATAAATATTTTGAAGATGTGCCGATTACAGAACAGAACAGAAATCATTATAAACTCGTTATTACCGATTATCTTTGAAAATCAATATGAAAATGACGCACTTAACCTTAGAAATACATCACGATTGGTTTTTCCGTCTCTTAAAAAAAATAGGTAATGTGGGTTATTCCTTCCTGTCTTTTACATTAGATATATATAATGTGTTATTTTGACTGTAGGAATTCTACTAATCGCCATTACGCTTTACTACATAATAAAACGTAATCAGTTCACTCAACAAGATAGCGGGCAGTGAAATAAGGATGATTATAACTAGCAATAAAGAGGGCAATGAACTCATAGACAAAAATAAGGGATTCGAGTTAGCTTTTGCAGTAGATAGATTACTTGAATATTTCACTCCCTACCACGCATAAGACAAAACATCTCAATAACTGTACCATCACCATTGAAAGATAAGATTTTAAAAAGTAATAACATACTTCTTCAATAAATGCAAAATCACTTGTGTGTTCCTTTCAAATAAACAATTTTTCTTACGGAATTTTTAATTAATTACTTACCTACTTTTATCACAAAATAATTTTTTGTTTATGTTTGTAATTTGACTATTCTTACGATATTAATTTTTCTATGTTTATTATCTGTCTAGTCTCGCCATTATTTCTCAGTATACTTTGTATCCTAATGAGGGAAGCTTCGCTTCCGAAACATATTGATATTTATTTTTTAAATAGTGGTTTAAACGAAACATTTCCTATTCATTTTATTAATAATACACACTTTATTTATTTATTTATGGTACGTCCTAGTGGGCTTTTACGTGAAACTTTTATAATACAGTTGTCACTATTTGTTATAACACATGTAAAATTACAAAAAAAAGAAACTTCTTAAAAAAAAACAATTAAATTATCAAATTAAATATGAAACCAGTGTAAAATATAAAATAAAATTAAAATATAGAAAAAAATATTAAGAATAAAAAAACACTATGGAGTGGTAAACTCATATATTTCAACAAAATATTAATGAAAAGTTCGTTTCATCACTAATACGGAATATCCAAATATACGAGGTGTGTTCAAAAGAAAAGGTGAATTTTGAATTTTCGCGGGCTGTGTACATTCGATTATCGATTTTTTTTGTTATGTTGGTACACATATGTTTATCATATGTTAACATTATCAGTCATTTTGGATCAGTGGTTTGTTTTTGACAACTGGAAAGGTTAGTCAAGTTTTTGGGTGTTCTTCGATTTTTTTTTTATTTAGGTTTGTTTTCTGAGGCATCATCAGTCCGATTGAAGTGAAATTTTAGATTTGCTTTATTTTCTATGGCCTCATCAACATTTCTTCAAAAAAAAAATTGATTCTTTTTAGAAAAAAATTGTTAATAATTGTTAATCCTCGTATTTCTGGTCGGTACATAAAATTTTATTTTGGCGAGAATTTCAGGGCTGTCAATACTGTCATTAATAATCAGAACAAGGTCCGAGACGGTCCGCCTATCGGACAGCGTAATCAAATTTAGCCGTTTCATTCAACACATTGTGATATAATTAATATTTTATGCAAGCTTACGATCGAGTTACAGTTTAATCGTACTTTCAAGCAGACTTTAATGCATACACAATTACAAACATATAAATATATTATTAAACATGGATTTAGTTAATTAAAATTAACAAAAATGAAATTTTTAACCTCAATAATATTGATATAGTACCTATCCAAACCACTGTCAATATATTATTTTTTTCTTAATATAAATACAAACATTCCCGGGTTACGAATAACCAGACAATATTTGAAAAACTCTGCTTACCACCATTATAAGCGAATTTCATTGGACGGAGAGCTTAGCTAGCAGAGGAAATGAACCCACGACGCATGTTGAAAGCCGACGCATTTATAAACTCAGCTACTAACCGGTCAAAATCTTATCCATTGTATTTTTCACTGTTAGTCGTATTTTATTTAATAGTATATACAAAATCGGTCCCAATACTTATCCTTGGGGTACCCCTTTGCATTACAAAATAAACTATAGAGCGTTCGAGAGTTTTTTCCTGCTTCAGTAAAAATAGATTATCTGCGCTATAGAGAGTGCATAAATCCTAACAAAATCTATAAATAAACGATTTGTTAAAATACACCATCAGAAAGAATAAATCTGCAAAGAATACTTAACCCTTTAGGTGCAACATGTATTTTTTTTAAATGCTGGAGAAGTGTCGATAATCCATGAATATATATTTTTTATTTTGATTACTTTTATTTTTAGACACATGTTTTCAATAATGTGACGTAATTTTAGAACCGTGGGTAACGCGTGACGAATTTTACAATAATGTATCGGAACGATATATCGTTCGGTGGCACCTAAGGGGTTAAGATGTATTATTCTTTCTTTGCACTTATATACGTCAATAATAGAACCGATAAGGAGATCCTCTTGAAATCGCGGCAACAGTGTAGTAGTGATAACAATAAATTATTGTGCCGTAAGTCAATATTATAAATGTCGAATAATGTAATCAGGAACAACAATCACAAACGATAAGAAAGCTAAAGAATTTAGGATGGTATTGCCGTTATTAAATAATATCCAGGTACTCGCAAGGTCTTAAAGATTCCTTAGCATTAAAATATACTTATAAAGCAATTATTTATCGAGGCTTTACAATTTGGGTTGATTTATGACACTTCTAGTAAGGTGCTAACTTCAAATGAACGTGATTACACGTTTTCATAGCGGCGATTATAAACGAACGAATAAACAAACATTTTACATATTATCTTATTCGTTTACACAATTTCGGTAACAAATATTTAAACGATATGGGAGTATTTGACAAAAAAATTTACTTACTAATGAACAAGCAATTTCTACCTAGTATGTAAATTATTATTAACTAAAAATTTAAAATTTAATTTTTTTATTAATATGAATGTTAAATAAGTAGACATTGGCAGAATACCTAATTTAATTATTTATAATCTCTGTTTCCTGCACTTTGTTAACTCTTGCGCAGTTTACTTATTTTTATGATTATTTCTCATATATAAAATTTATTTTTCAAAAAACTTGTATTATTGTATAAAAACCCCTCTAAAACAAAATAAACATTATTGCACCACATGACGCATTATATCGCAAGGAATAAATACAGTTCGCTTCTTCTTTTTTCAATTTAACATGTATGAAAACTTAGACCAAGCCGTATTTAGTTTTGATAATTTAACTGCATCTCTTTATATTGTCTATAAATAGTGTGTAATGATAGCCTGTCCAAAAAGACAAAATAAATGTAAAAAATAAAAATAAAACTTCATAGAATAGATGTAATCTAAGAATAGGAAGTACTATTTGTACAACGCCCTTGGGGTGATTTTTCACAAAAACGGCGCTATAAAAATCATCCGATTATTATTATTATTATTATTATAACATAAAATATGGCAATAATATAATAAAACACATAAAACTTATTTCCACTTTCATTTTATTTTACCCTAACCGGTTTCAGCTTGTTAAAGCCATCTTCAGACTGGTACAAATTAATCTTAATCTACGGTTTACATACACAACATTTTTATCGTATGTTCTAAGTAAAATATGTAATCTGTTTCTTTAAAACCCAACTAACTAACTAACCATCACGCTGTTTCTCCGCAGGGGTAGGCAGAGAGGACGGACCGCCAAACAACTCGATCTTGGCATACACTTGCTTCATTCACTTTCATACAACGTCTCATACATTCTCTTCTGTTATTCCGACTTCTGACATGGCCCGACTCAAGTATTTGATTCACTTGATCGTGTGCCATGTCTTCCTCGGGCGTCCCCGGCTTCTTCTTCGATTCACATTGGCGTCATACATTCTTCTTACTCTCCTTTCTTCGTTCATTCGCTCCACATGCCCCCATCTAAGCGTCCCTTTCTTAATCTTACTCATTACGCTTACGTCAGCCTTGCATTCTTTACGAATTTTAAAACCCAATTATAAGACTATTCCTAAAAACAATAAAGATTTTAATTAAGAATTGAAATGACAACAATGACATTAGGTTGTTAATAATTAAGTTGTTAATAATTCATATTTCTTGTAAGGTATTCCCCAAACAATATTAAAGTAAAAACCAGAGGTAATTAAGCTTACTGAGAATAACCTACATAAGTAGAAAGTCGGACAGTCAAAGACAACTTGGCAACAAATGTAAAGAAAACCCATATAAAAGAATAAATCCCCCAATAAATACCAACTCTTCTAAATGTAACATCAATAGAAAGGGAGCAACAAATAACCATGTAAAACTATCATCTCTATAAATAAATTTTCTAATAAAACTGAGTTCATCTGAAGCGACCTGCCTGGTAAGTATGTTTTTCTGTATCTGTTTGTACATAATTAGTTAACAAATATTTGTACAGCGCCCTTGAGGTGATTTTTCACAAAAACGGCGCTATACAAATCATCCAATTATTATTATTATTAGTAGTGTCTCCCCCGCCCCCCCCTCCTCACCGTATGTTGTATATATAAACCGTAGATTAAGATTAATTTGTACCAGTCTGAAGATGGCTTTAACAAGCTGAAACCGGTTAGGGTAAAACGAAAAATAAAAGTGGAAATAAGATTAATATGTGTTTTATTATATTATTCCAACTCTGATGTATGGCAGTGAGGCATGGAACTGGCAGAGGAAGGATGAAAGTAGACTGAATGCTGTAGAAATGAGATCTTTGAGACGAATGTGTGATAAAACCATGTATGATGTATGAAAAATGTTGAGATTCGTAAAGAATGCAAGGCTGATGTAAGCGTAGTGAGCAAGATTAAGAAAGGGACGCTTAGATGGTTTGGGCATGTAGAGCGAATGAAGGAAGAAAGGAGTGTAAGGAGAATATATGACGCGAATGTGAATGGAAGAAGAAGCCGGGGACGTCCAAATAAGACGTGGCACGATCAAGTGAATCAAATACTTGAGTCGGGCCATGTCAGAAATCGGAATAACAGAAGAGAATGTATGAGATGTTGTATGAAAGTGAATGAAGCAAGAAGTGTATGCCAAGATCGAGTTGTTTGGCGGTCCGTCCTCTCTGCCTACCCCTGCGGGGAAACGGCGTGATGGTTAGTTAGTTAGTTATAATGTAATTCCACATTATATTATCAGTTTCAAAAATAGAAATAATAAAATATGGCAATAATAATTGAATATGGTAAAAAAAAAAACTGCAACACACCTTTTATAAATGGGCAACGTCAAAGAGGCAAAAACGAAAAAAAAGGTAAGGGAACATTAGCAACATAAATTTTCTTCCAAATTGGTATGGATTACACTTCTAAATAAAATCTGCTCTATGTTGTCAATCTAGTGAATAGTAAACAACTTCATTTCGGTTAGAAAAGATAACAAAATCACAATAATAATTTCAAAACAATCGTTACATAACGTTTGTTTGAAGAATATTGCGTTGCTCCTCGCTCTCTCGCTCGCTCCCCTCCCTCTCTCCTGTCAAATACGGTAATGGAGGCCGACCCTGAAAACTCCAGTGCTAAATAGTGACGGTCGTAATCGAAACAGTTTAACAACCGGGATAACGATGACTACGATCTTTTTCAGATGTAGAGACAAATAATATTTTGTCTCAAATAAACTACGAAACCAAAATAAAAAATGTTTTTTTTGTTAAATTTCGTCTGTTTAGTAAGTTTATCCTAATAGAAAAGGTAAAGATTTTTATTTTAAAATTTTATTATAAATATGAGTACCTAACTACATCTCGAATAAAACTTTTTTTTGTATCTTAGTGATTGGATTATCTGTAACATTTTTCTTTTTTCTGTATTGACAGTAGTAAAGTTTATCTTACATATCAAAAGACTTTCACAGCCCGCGGCATCTGCAAATCTCTTCTCTCTATATAAAAATGAATAAGTACTGTAGGAGTAATATTAGTAATAAGCAAGAATGTATGTAATATGTTAAGAATGTATTAATAGAATATAAAAGGAGCACTGTAAGAATACCACTGAATCAAGTTTATTTATAGTAAAGCGCACTTGAATTGAAATAACACAAAACTGCGCTATATAAATGCTTTGTTATTATTATTACATAGTTTTAATTGTCATTGCACTAGACTAAGAGAGCCGGTGTATAAAATTTCACGGACGAATCGGGTTTCGAACCAGTGCCTCTACCTGGCCACTGGTCACTCCGGAAACGTACCGCGAGGCGACCACTCGACCAAGGCGGTTCGTAGACCCTTGGAGTACCGCTGGTAGCTCCGTTGAAAATTGTAACCTCTCCCTCTGCTAAGGATTTTTTAAATTTTTTTTATATGAATACCGCACAAGAGTCCCAACTGCTCCCAACCGTCTGGAGTCAGTGATAGTATGGCATTCCCAATTGGGGAATGTTGTGAAGCTGAAGGTATTGGGGAGGGGAAGGCGAAGGTAAGAGGAAGGTGGGGAATACCTGGCTATTCAGATCTGATCACCAAACACGGCTAAAAGCCATTTCAAGCAACGTTTCAATTCTGAATGGTGGTATTTCACCAGGGCGATACTGAAAGTATCTTCCACTCTGGAACGTGCGCAAATATACTATATATTATTTTTACATGAATTGTGAAACAACACAAATTAATTAAATAAAATTTACTTGCGCACACCGGGATTTGAACCCGCGACCTTCGGATTCGTAGTCGAGAGCCTTAGCCCTCGACCATGGAGGCCGTCATAAGAATAAGTGAATATTTGAAATTGTGGTTTTAATTTGCATGCATGTATGTAATGTATATGTTATTTTCTAATTATATAAGGTTAGATTATTTTGTATGGATTATCTAGATCTTTTGATATTTGTACCTTACATTCGATTATTTATACCCCTAGTTTATTCTAAATTGTGCACGTAAGTGAGTGCTGCTCGTGAGTATTTTATGTCATAGTTTTAATTTGCATACATAAATATATTATAATAGCAGATATACTGTGTAGTATATCTGTTATTTTACAATTATATTAGGTTAGGTTAGTTAGTGTAAAGCGCACTTGAGGTGAACCTTCACAAAACTACGCTATAGAAATTAACTCTTAATATTATAAGTTCTCTTTAGCAACACATTTCTTAATTTTTTCTAGTGATGCCAGAAAATCGCCAACTTTTATTCGATCTAGAAAGGGAAGAAATCTGTGTATTTTCAAACACACGTACGATACGAAAAGATATATTTATTTAAAATTTGTACGTTAACGTTACATAAATTTGATATGCGTACTTTTTTTCTGAAAGCAATCACTTTGTATGTATTATAATATATGCATATATGTAATGAAGAATCACTTTGTGGTTTGACATTATATGTATTATAATATATGCATATATGTAATGAAGAATCACATTGTGGTTTGACATTATATGTATTATAATATATGCATATATGTAATGAAGAATCACATTGTGGTTTGACATTATAATACAAAAAAGAATTAAAAAAACATCGTTATTATTATTATAAATATGTTTATAGAAGGAAATAAAACAAGTATTTGACACCAAGCCAAAATCGACCCCTTGGATTAACAAGGTACTATCTGATACAGCAATGTCATGCGATAATGTGCTCTACAGAAGGTAACTTTAAGACTCATTATCGCATGACATTGCCGTGTCAGGTGGAACCTTGTTATTCCAAGGGGTATCTCATTGCATATACAAATTTGTATTTGCCATCGCTGGGAAAATAAAAATAATAATTTATTGATTTAAAAAATTTATAGGTTTTCCGAGGAGAATCTTAAAATGTTCTGAATCCTAAAAAATAACAAGATTCGAAAATTACGGTACTATAAACAGATGCGGCAGAAGAGACACTGAAGATAGAATGGTGTTATATTAAGTGAATTTATTTTATGTGGGTAATAGTTATCATCGAAAATTTCCGTTAAACGTCGAGTAGAATTTTTTAGCTTTTATCGATCATTTTAAAAATCTGTTCTCCAGTCCTAAATACGAAAAAAACATTAATATTTAAAACAAATATCAACTGCTCTTAACATTCTAAAAAATATATTATCAATCTTTATACATAAAAATGAATGTTTGTCTGGGTGTCCTCGATTTTTTTAAAAATTACTCGACCGATTTCGTTGAAAATAGCACAGTTTGTTCTTATTGACGGGAAGGTTTAGAGAGTAGTTTGAATGAAATCGTATATGTAAAACTGTTGCTATAACGTATTAAAATTAGTATGAAAAAAATTGAACCCGCCATTTCGTAATGATGTTAGCCCATAGAAGTACCACTCTGGTTAGCCACAGATTAAATATTCAAAAGAAGATGGTTTGTTTGGGTAGAATATTTTCAAAGAGGAAAACGAAAATAGATTACCTAATTAAAAACTTTATTATTTAGATACATTTTGAAAAAATAAATGCTTGGGATGAAACAAAATTTTCAAATGAACGTACCTTTGTTTAGAGATAGTAATAGTCGTCACAAGGCATTACTTTCGATGTCAAATCAATTATGGCACCCAAACGACGTACACATTAGCTGGTTTTAATAATATGTGCAGTGTTTTCTGATATTGTGTCCTATGCGTGCAAAATCATATCTTCCCTAGCCAAAAGTTTATAATAACTGCTGAGTGACCTGCCAGGTGAGTATGTTTCTGTATTTTTTGGCATATAATAAGATAAACCCAGGCAAGTAACATTTGTACAGCGCCTTGGGGTGATTTTTCACAAAAAACGGCGCTATACAAATCATCCAAATATTATTACTAATGCGTAATAGAAATCGTTAAGTAACTAGTAAATAATTAAATTTCATTTCATTCTCTGTATACAAATACAAAACACAAGATACTTGTAACAGACTTGTATTCATCCAACATCTTTAAGATAATACCACTGAGATGAAACGATTACCCAGCCTTGATAAAAAGTGTTATCACGGTACACACGCGGAATTATCGCATCAGTTTAAAAATTATTTCCTACATAAAAGTACCATTTCTCAATGTTTAAAAATTGTTGAACAAGTCCAAGGGCTTTTTTAGGACATTTTACAAAAAATCTCGATAAACTACTTCTTTGTAAAATAAGTCAATAGATGTCTCATATAAATAAAAATCGGGTAGGTATATTTCGCCTTTGTAGTACCGCTGTGAAAAGGACTCTATTCCTTGCCTTCTGCGCAACGTTGTACACCTGCGAACTCTGGGCAAACTACAAAAAGAGTAGTATTGAAAGACTTCGCGTACAGTACAATAACGCCTTCCGCATAATGTTTGGCCTCCCCAGATACTGCAGTGCTTCCAGTATGTTCACGGAGGGGCGAGTTTCCGGTTTTGCAGCCCTTATAAGATCCAGGGTGGCTGGAATGAGGGAATGAATAAACAGCTCCAGGAATATCTTCATCATGGAAGCCTGCCTCAGTCCAGCCTCCAGCATCGACGCATACTGGACAAATATATTGGCCCCTCACAATATAAATGCCGCAGCACCCTTAAGGAGTTATCTTACTCTTATTTAGTTAAATTATTATTTTTCTTTATTTATTAATTTTTACGATGTGATGTATGTATATATTTTGTATATCTTTTATAACTATTGAATGTATATTGTTGTATGGAATGTGTGGGACTGCACTAACCTCCCCACATACCGGAATAAACATTTATTATTATTATTATTATATCCGAGACTCTATTCCGATTGCAATTGAGTTCGGGATGAAACTTTGCAATCATCATAAGAATAGCAGCCAATAATATGGGATTTATAAAAATATAGGATAATATTAAGAAGTCTTTAACTTGAAGTATGATATCGGTGTAAAGGGCGTAAATTGAACTGGTCTCATTAGCTAAGTTGGTTAAGCGGTTACCCCGGATAGGTAGAGGTCCTGGGTTCGAGTCCCAGATGCGACTGAAATCTTTTTTTTAATTTCTGTTGTTTTTTTCGGTTTCGTGGTTCATTTGGGATGTGTTAATACTATCTTCTTCAATGAACAAATAGTTTCCATTAGCTAGCCAAGTTTTCAATATATGTACATATATATATATATATATTTATTTTCATTTTGGAGGATAATATATTTAAACAGCTAGGAATAATGTGATCTAAACTTCTTTGTCGATATTTGTTTGTATGCTTAGGAACCAATAATCCTTCATTAAAATTGAGACGAGTATTGTAAGTGTGCTCTAGTCTATTTGTATTATATATAGGGTTATTAATGTGCTTAGTAACGTTATTGAAATAATCACCATTTCAATAATTAGAGAGTAGTCACTGTGTCTTCATAGGAGATATTTCAACGTTGCCGAATACTTTTTTAGGTTATACATATATTATTAAGAAAAATGTGTATGGCATTATTTTTAAAAAAATATTATGCAACCTTGACATAGTAAAAAGGAACAGAATGGATAATATACACTAGAAATGCCTACCATGTAGATTTAACTGGAAACTAAAGTCGAAACTGACTTAATATATTTTGGTTCTAGCCCGTTTAGTACGCGCTCTGTCCCTCTTAAACTTGCCTGACATCGTTTATCGCCACTCAGTTTGAATTTGATAGTGATGATGACACACAGTTCTGTATTTGAAATTTAAGGCCAGATTGGCCAGACTTTTGGATAAATACATTTCGATTATCTTATTCTAGTATTTTTTACATTGCACTATTGCCTTCGGACATCGAAAGCTTCCATAATCTAATTGTAAAGTACAAAAAAAAAACTAATAACATTATTTATAATTTTTCTTTGAGAAAAAACTGCTTTCAGCACATGGTAATATATCATTTCAAGATTCTTACGCTTTTTAAGGTCATTTCAAATAAATGCCAACTCTTCTTGTGCCACCAATCTTCTAATAAATGTAACATCAATAGAAAAATAGAAAAGGAGGATAAAATAGCAACTGTAAAAATACCATTCCTATACTTTAATTTTCTAATAAAACTGTGTTCATGTGAAGCGACCTGCCAGCTGCAGGTAAGTATGTTTTTCTGTATCTGTGCATAATTAGATAAAGAATAGGTAAGATTTGTACAGCGCCCCTGAGGCAATTTTTCACAAAAACGGCGCTATACAAGTAATCCAATTATTATTATTATTTCAATGTACTCAATAATTTTGTTCGGACTTTTCCATGTGCGAAATCAACATGGTCGGAATAATCCTGATTAACACCATGATCGTACAAACGCGTATTGTGGCAAAGTACCTACGAGCCGGTATTTCAGTATACTCGGGAATGTTATCGGTCGAATTAGACTATCGGGGTTCGTGAAGAAACGTAAATATCTCTCAAGTCGAGCTTAAAAAGCAAACGAAATACAGGCCCTAACACTTTGGAAGTTCACACAAAGGTCTTATTTAAGTTTTTAATGTTCTACCGGTGAAGTGTACAAAATAAAATTTGTTGACGGAACGCGACGTTAACGACATCTATGGCCGTTTACGCTAGGCTACGCGAATCATCGGGATGATAAAACAATCATTAAAGTAGGTACCTACCTGCCTTACTTCGCGAGGAAAGGTTCCTGCTCGCGAGTAAATCATTAGAATTTCACGGTTGGATAACAACATAATGGATGCAAGTTGAGGTTATCGCAGCACCATCTGTTGATTTTTCTTGGAGGCATTCGTGGAAACATAATAGGATTCATCTATATTAAATTACATACACGTCTGCCAGTACTACTAATCCACTTTTAAGTTATTTCACGGTATACGGTATGATGGATTCCCGTCAACCACAGGTTGCTACTGTCATAATTTATACAATTTTAACAATAAAATAAAAATAAAACAAAAGGGCGGTTAGAAGTTGGTTTGAAAGAAGACATTCTCAAGGCACTTTATATTGTCTGTATAGCAACCAACATCATAATAATAATAATAATATCTTTATTGTAATTAAATTTAACTATAACTAAAAGACATGTATAATATAATAATGAATGTGTACAGTGGTTTATAAAGTAAAATGGAAAATAATATAATAACAGTTATAGTTGAAGTTTCACATAACCCACCTCACTAGGCTAGTCTGTGTTGAGGCAGTAATTTTGCAAATTATTTTTATAGTTTTAAAATACCTATGAATATATACTTATATTAAGATACCTTTGTAAATCGTTGAATCAATAATTTTGAATTTGGGTGAGTGTACCGGTAAATGCCCTATCATTACTTTTAATCCATTTTTTAACAATGTGTTTGAATTTTTTTTGTGAATCAGATTCTTTTATGCTAACCGGAAGAATGTTGTAAATTCTTGTCGCAAAGTACCTAAAATTCCGTTGCCCAAAAGTAGCATGAATTACAGAAATTTGGAGTAAATCTTTGTTTGCATTTCTAGTGATACGAGTGTTTTATTCATCGAATATACTCATGATATCAGAAAGGATTGGGCCGCTAAAAGACGGATGTTCATTTTCAGAAAACTTTCTTACCCGAAAAATAAGTGATATCTCTTCGATTTTTGGAACGATTTTCTTTCCGTTTGCATTCGTTTTCATGGAATTTGTGTTTTATCTAGTGTTATTGTTTTATATTTTTCTCAAGAGATAATTACGTATCCTTAACCGCTTATAGGACAACATTATTTTTAGAGAGAGTAAAGCGTTTTATTTTAAATTTTTTTATACATTATTACTGTTTATTCATTTTCATGAACAATTAAAATAATCTAAAAAATAACTTTGTTTTACATCACTTTTATTCATACTTTAGCCGACCGGGTTTCGCTACCATAACAAAATTAACGGACTTCAAAAGAAGTATTAAGTTATGAGTAATGGACACTCGAAGGAAGTATATAGACATGATGTTACAACCGAACAGAGTTTAACGGTCACGGTATGTTTTCTCCTAGATTTTACATTTTTTTATTAATTTATTGCAATATAATTTTCTTCTAGTAATATTTTAACATAATTACGAAAACTCACTTAAAACATTTAACAAACTTCCAAAAAACTTGACCTAATTCATAATCGATACACAAAACCCATGTACAATGTGACCTTAGAACGGGGTACCCCAGTAAGGTCACATTTTTTGCGACTTTTGTAAAACCTTATGAAACAAATGAAAAAAATGTAAAATATGGGTTTTTATTGGAAAAAAATTCCTATGAAAATACGCCGTTTAATTTTTTGCATCGACGCGTCTAAGTGCCATGTGAGAAGGCTGTAAGTTCGCGCGGACACGATTAAATCTAAAGGTAAGTACTGTGATGCGTTGACAGCTGAGTAGGCGTCATAATAATTGGCTTATTTGTATAGTACTGTTTTTGTTGCGTATTATAAAGGACTCTGTTTACACAAACAACACCGGCAAATTAATTATAACCGATTAATTGTGGCACTAGTATATATAATGTCGGAAAGTGCGCTTTACATAATATCTAACTTATATTGTATACTGTAATAAATGTATTTTTGAGTGTCATGCTTTGAATTCATATTTTTAATTCTTTATTCATTGAAACGTTTTATATATAAAAAAAAACATATCTGTGCCAATTTAGTTCAACTAAAAATTTAAATGGTTCAAGATCATCAGCGTAGAATAGAAGGGGACCCAGAGGAGAACCCTGGGACACACCGAAATTATTTATCGAATATTAAGAAGATTGAAGGCTACTGTCCGATATATCGTTATTTTTATAAAAGGCCCGCGCAAAAAGGTTAGCATTTTATGGGTTTCATTTTCAAATCGCTGAAATATCCTTAATCTTTTTGACAATAAACGTAGAAAATGGGATGTACTTAAAACCCGAATCTTTAAGTGGCTGACTCACGCGCGGTACATCAAGAATTCCTTTCACACAATCTCAGATTGCCGTTTAACTTCGTCTAGCCGCATATTAGATGCAGGTGACACGGCTATCAAAGACAATCATTATTAAACTCGTACATGACATTGTTTAGATTAATTTTTCAATGTTCCTAAGCTACGAGTATTTTCTGTAGACCACTAAAAACAGATTCTAATAGAAGCGGCCTGCATGGCTTAATACCAGTGGCGTGTATTCCATAAAAGCTGAAAAGCTGTGCCACCTCTGAGGAAAACGAACCTTTAAAGGGTAGTAGTCTGCGAACGCAAGCGATACTATGAGCAATTTATCTATAAATTCTACATGGGTAGTTAGGAAAATGTATAAGGTTTCCAATGAGAAAATTTCTTAGATGGTAAGTTCTATTCGTATACGTACTGGAATTTTAGGTAAAACTCTCGACAATGCCATCACTGGTTTTCAAACTGAAAATATTTTCAGACATTTTGCTATGTATTTCATAGAATCTTAAAGATTACAGTTTGAGGTTTTTCGTCATTGGAAACCTTTGACATTTTCCCAACTACCCGTATAGAATTTACAGATATTATATGTTGTATTGCTTGCGTTAGAAACCTGCAAAAATGGCGTTTGGCGCCTTATTTGGGTGCTCGTCTTTTAAAAAGTAATCCAAACGTTTTTTTTTTCTCCATATATCTGTGAACATTTTTACACACAGCCCTACCCCTGGTCAATGATCAATGCACGCCACTGCCTACTACTATTTGGCAACGACTGGATAATAGAAAAATTCTTTGTATTCCTAGCATATTTTAAAGAATGCCATAACAGTGGCCATGTGACAACTGCATATTTTTATTTATAGTTTAAAGCGTGCGAGTATGTCCTCAAAATGCACCAAAGCAAAACTGCCAATGCAATTCCATTGCATTTATGAATGCGTTATGATAATTAGGATAAGGTGTGACATTGGAGACACGACGTGGGCGTAATGCAGACAATATCTTAATGTGACTGTTCAGACAGATAACGTCACTATACTTAATAAACAAAAATAATTATTAAATCTTATGTACATCCACAAATAACTGATGTTAGTAAACAGTGGAGAAAAATATATTTTTTAAATAATAATACCGCAAATTTAATAATTAAAAACTTGCCAAATAGTATTCAACCAGCTTTTTATACTAATAATAATATATATATATATATATGTATATTTTAAATAACAAAGATAAAGATAATATTTTGAATAAGTCGGGGGTATATAAATTGATTTGTAATGATTGCAACTATTTTTACAAGGGAAAGATTTCTAGAAATTTCAGTATTAGAGTTAAGGAACACCTAAGGTGTTTAAATAATAACAACTATTCTGAATTTGCAAATCATATTTTAGAAACCAATAATTCGTTCGTTGAAAATAAAGGTTTAATTTTTTTACATACAAATACAACAGGTTTACAATGAAATAAATTTGAAATTTTAGAAATAAGAAAAGATATTAATAGCAAATTAAATTTAATAAATAATCAAATATTTTTTTAAAATAGCTATATCTTAAATTTATTTTCATATTAATATTAATAATAATAATAATAATAATAATTTCTTTTTTTAAATTTATAATATAAATTTGTTATTCAATGTTTTATAATTATTTTTTAGCGTTTTTGATTAATTACTCACCTACTTTAATTATTTTTTGTTTATGTTTATAATTTGTACATTCTTAAATTATTGTTCTAATTTTTATCATTTGTCTATACTTGAAATATATTTTTTTATATTCATATATTCCTGAGGATGACAGCATTGCTGTCGAAACATGTAGGGATATTTATTTATTCTTATAAAAGTGGTGTAAACAAAGTACATTTTTAATTATTTAAAAAAAAACCATTGC
>JAHDVE020004390.1:0-26637 GCA_022606495.2 Halesus radiatus | reverse complement strand
AACACGCCATGTAGGTAATGAGTTCTCCGAATGTAATGCAAGTCATAATGCCATTGCAGAATGAGGACCCGAGAATAACAGTTATAATACTATATGGGCAGTGGCGTGCATAGAGTTTGTAATCAGGGGAGGCATTAGAAAAAACATCGAATATTGATATTTAAAAAAAACGGCAAGTTATATATACCCTTCGTCCAAGTTTTCACTATGAATAGTCAAGCTGCTGGCTGTAGTCGATGGTGAAACGTATAACCTAAACCGCATCGAATATCCAAATAACTGATTTATGCAAGCATATTACAAGCCAATTACTGAATATAAAATTTTTACTTTTTCTTTTTTCCGCTAAAAAAACGCATATTTTGAAAACAGGCGAATATGATAAAATGATTATTTTAATAGTAAAGTTGTTATAATTAATAGATGCACCAACAGATGGCACTGATTGCTACATTTGCTAGCATTTTCGAAAAACATTGCTTTTCAGACACTAACACAAATGAATTGTCCCTTGGGGCGCATTGCACATAAATTTACGTTTGAATGCATAAAATACAGTTATAATTTGATATTAACATGATGCATGCCTATCAACATCATTTTGCATATTTAGTTTATACGTTATAGTGGTGCGGTCAAGGTGGCGTGCAAGGTGCTGCGTTTTGTGGTTTGTACTTCGCGCATATTTTTGAAAGTGAAAATTGATTTCTTATACAAACATTATATACATATTTTCATGTAAGTAAAGTAAGGTAGGCAGTGCTTATGTCCCTATATGGACCTCTATATATAGGTAATCTTTTCGACATATTCCTAGATGAATTTTGGTAGATTTTTATTACTTATTTATTATATATATATATACATATAACATTTGTTATTAGTTGACGTTTTGCCCATTTCACTGGATATGAAACGCCTGTGTTGAGATAGCATTTTACAAGAGTGGTTCTTCAGTTAGGTTATTATATATTATGAAAATGATAAATACATTAGAAGATATGTCGTAAGAAGATTGAATATAATTTTGCATAAATCGTTAATGTATATGTATATTGGAATTAAAATGGAGCGTAAAATGCTACCCTGTGGGACACCGCTAACAGTTTTTTTAGTGATGACTACAGGTAGTATTTATTTTAACGCATTGCATTCGGTCAGTTAAGGAATGATCAAATACTTGCATAACTTTATCTGATATTCCTATCCTCTGAAGTTTGTTAGTATTTTGTAGTTTACAGTGTCAAATGCCTTTGCAAGATCAAAGAAAATTGCTAAACACATATTTCCTCTGTGTCTAAATAACTTATTATGACGTCGGTAATATTGGCAACGGCGTCAGAGATTGATAAGTTTTTGCGAAAACCAAACTGGTTGGTTATAGCATTTTTCTAGAGTCTAGGTAAATAGTTAGTTGATCTCTCAGTATTCCTTCAAAAATTTTACAGAGGGTACTAAGAACACATATTGGTCTGTAGTTGGTAATTTCAGTTTTTGTTCCCTCTTTAAAAATTGATGAGACGAGTGAAGCTCTTATTAATTAAAAAAAATTATGGGAAAGCTAATTGATATTTTAACGATTTTAGTAGTTTACTTGATATTTTGTCATGGCCAGGTGATGTCCTCTCTTTCAATGAGTCTATTTTTTTCATGATTTCTTCAGTTGATATCTCAATTTAGAAAGAATTTTGGGCAAGTTTCTTTGGAGATTATCATCTGCTTTTGTAGTTCTTATGTTGAAATTGTTGTTCTCTTATATTTTGCTGGCTAGCTTTGTTCCAATGTGTGTTTAGAAAGTATTATAATGGTCGACAATAGTTTCCGGGTCCGAGTTAAATTTTATATTTTCATTATTAATTGTGAGTTCATTAATTTGATTTTCTCTAAATTGTTTTGATTAAGTTATTTCATTAAGAATTTGCCAAACTTTTCGTGAGTCACTACCACATTCCGCGATTTTTCTTGTGTAGTTTTTATTCTTTGCATGTTCGATTAGTTTGGTGGATTTATTTCTATATTTTTTAAAAAAGTTAACAAGTAATTATTTGGATCATTCCTATTTTATTTACCTATGATATATCTCTTTCTATTGCATTTTAATAGTCCAAGTGTAAAATATGGCTGGGTGACTAAGTTTTTTATTTATTTGGTGCCCGACCCTCTTTGTGGTTGGTACGAAGATTAATTTGGTTTTGAATAAAACTAATGAAATAGTTCCATGCCGTGTTGGAGTCGGTAATCGTGTACTGAATTTCACATTTTCCACTTTTTATGTTGCATATGTAATTGTGTCCCAGTCAATATTATTCTTCATAAAGGTTACAGTACCGATTTCATCTTTTTTTTTTTTCTTTTTTTTTGCTATTTCCCAATATTGTAGAGTAGTGGTCTGTTACTGTAGATTCATGTATTGATAAGTAATTTTGTTCGACCTATATTATATGGTCGATGCAGGAATATATTCAGCAGTAACTCTAGTAGGTTTGTTAATGTAACTGACGAGACCGTAGTAGCTTATAGCATTGAGGTAATCGTCTCTTTGTGGATGACCATTAACGAGAATATTTATGTTGATATCTCCAATTATGAGTAGATTACTACAGTGTTTTAATTTAGATAACACAGTGTCAAGTGAAGTAAGGAAGTTTGTAATGTGTATTATGGATGGGGATCTATAAATAGCTAGGTAGCCTGTATGTGTAGATAATTGGAATATTAGATTTTAATTTCCTCAGTAGTAGTTATTAGATTACTTCTAATGTATACAACAATTACATAATTTTTTGAAATTTTATTGATTGCATTGATGCAACAAATAATATTAGCATTTTTTATTCGACATTCTGTTAAGATCATAATGTCGAATTAAATATTTAATTGCTTGATGTTTTTAAGAAATTCTTCGAAGTTTTTGCTGATGCTTCTAATATTTTGGTCTATTATTTTCAATTTATTTGTTAGACATAATTTTATGCTATTTATATTGGTAGTGACAAAATCATTTTCAGTTAGTTTATCTATAGTATGTTCTTCCAGATAAATGTCAGTTTTGAGTTAATTATGTCAACAGTAAAATTAAATATTAAAGGGTAAGTAAATCGCTTTCGCATTTTATGTTGATGATTTTTTATTCAGTGGACTTCCTTGTAAAAACTTTCCTATTTTTGAACCATTGGTGATTTAGTTCCTGAGCTCTTTTCTTAGTTTTCCATAGTAAGTCCTTGTTATGTGCAGACTAAATTTCTGGGTGCTTATTGAGTATTTATTGTTGGTATTTATTTCCAGTTCTGTTTCTACGTGGGATGGTTGAAGGTAGCCGAGGTGCTCATCAATCCGTTTGGCGAAGATGATGATGACATCGAACTCAACTGGCTGATTGATAGGCATATCAAGGTAAGTCATAGTCCATTGTTTAACAGTTTAATTGGTGTGCTTTCAATGCGCATTTAATTAAGCATCAACTAGAAAAGTGTTTCCCAAACTTTTTTGTCTCTGGCCCGGTTATTTTCATATTTCTCCTCCGTTGGCTACATTTTTTTTAAATCACCCTCGCAAAAGCGGCACTGGTGACAAAATCTTTATTTAGTGTCAAACTATAAAATGCTGTCATTTTTATCATTCTGAAATATAAAAATAAACACTCTCCAAGATTTTCTACAGAATGCTTAAATTTTTAACATTCCTATATACATTAGATGCATATATATATATATATATATATATATATATATATATATATATAAATGCGCTGCAAACGAAAAAAGTTCCATTTTAAGATCAAACTACAAAATGCTGTATTTTTTTACCATTCTGAAATAAAATATCATATCAAAATATAAGAACATGTAAAAATAGCTTGTAATTTTGATCGATGGCAATTAAAAACTGAACAGATAATTCCAAAAAATGAGATCCATACCGATTTTAAAGAAAATTGATGTCACTGATTAACACAAGACCTTCGAATTTCTCGACCGCTGATAGACAATTAGCAAATTGATTATGTGCTCAAGAAAGAATTACTATATTTGAAAATGTTTAAATTTCACTAGAATCGAAGAAAAATATAGCTCTCTTCGGGTACACGAACACGCCCATAACATACTCCTATCGGGTTTTATCTTCAGTGGTTAAATTAAGCAGATTTACATGTCAAAACAGTTTTCATAAATATATTAGAGAAAATAAATATTTGCTCTTACAAAATAAAGAAAGCAATGTATTATAGCAGTACCTAATATAAGTTACAGTTATATTGATTAAAAAAAATCTTTTATATAAAAGGGGTTAATCTCACTTAATCGATTCAATGTTACTTTGCATGTATTGTAGATTTTCGAGAAAAAATGAAAACACCCAGGTTTTCGTTTTTTATGCTGCCAGTTATTTTTCTTTTGTGGCCTGGTACCGGGTAGCAACCCATAATTCTGGAAACCCTGCCCTAGAACCTAGAACCAATATGAGTTATAATATAATAATACTTTAGCTACACGTAGCTATGGAATTCCGTTGGCATTGGCGTTGTAAGTTCTGAAGTAGATATCTGCTGGCACCTTTCCAATTTTCTCCTAGATTCAACTGTTAGTGACAATATAAAGTGGAATGGTTGAGAACCCGAGAGCCTAAGTAATATTGCATCAAAAACCTTTGTATGGAATAAAAATCTCTCATCTAAGACATAAGTACTACGATTTTTGAGAATGGATAACATTGGCCACTGGCTACAACATGACTCAGGTTTACTCCAATCCTTCCCTTATAAATATTCTTCAAACAGTATCTCCAAAGATGATAGGAGAAATTAAAAGTCCTGAAGGAATCCTTAATATTTCTTATTTATTTATTGTTAAATTTAAAAAAATTATTTGTTTAAAACAACTTTATTGAATTTATACATATGTCGACCGGTTTCAGTTAATCTTAACCAGAATCAGGACCGTAATCAAATAGGTCATGAAGAAGGTTAAGATTTACTGAAACCGCTCGACATATGTATAAATTCAATTGACTCTGTGCAAAAACGGGAGGTCCGTTTGATAGATTCCCCTGTCTTAACAAACGGATTGCTATCTTTAGAGCACAGGTGTCAGGTGGGAATGCTGTCCTTGTTCTACTGATATTTCAATGGAAGATTCTCTGAGGAACTAGCGTCATTGATCTCGTTTCCACCGGTGCACAGCCGGAAAACACGCCAAACGCGCGCCCAACAGTTGACATTTGTCACATGATAACGGGTCGCTTCTACGACTCGTTCTTTTGTTCAACAGCTCGGCTGTGGAATTATCTGTCGGCCTCTATGTTTCCTCCCTCCTACAACACGGGTCTCTTCAAGACCCGTGTTCACTCCTTCCTATCCTCTAAAAGACCCTCCACACAGTATCCTCAAAAATGATATAAACCCTGAGGGAAATTATTTTCCTCCAGGCCTCCTGTGTGAAGTTAATGTAAAAAAATATACTGGTTTTAAACAAAGAACTGTTTTCATTTAAGTTTAACGTCAAGCTGCAAAGTGATTGCTTACTTCAATATTTTTTCAATGTGTAGTATTCTTTTCATAAAATGGGAATTTGTACCCGTTAAGCTGCAAGTAGCTTGTCAGCAGGAGCTTAGTTCAACAATATTACATAATACAACAAAAAGATAATCAATAATCATGAAAACAGCAGCACAATAATATAGCAATATAATATGTACGTGCTGGTTGTGGATGTGTAACGTGTGTATGTTGAAAAAGTTTATAAACAGTTTTGTTATGGTAAGAACAAACTCCAAAAGCAATAATAGCAGTTAAATAGCTTTAAAAATTATTAGTAGATATCACATAAGTTGAGAAATACAAAAATAAATAAAATATAGAATTGTTATAGTGGTAACAGACTTTATAAATAGTTAATATTAAAATAATTAATAAGTTCTCGGTCTTTCGCAAGATGAGAGCGAAAATGGTTTTCAGACATCCTAATTCAAACATTAATAATCGTGCATCGATAATCAGTGTTTGACTATTTTTAATATTGAAATGAAAAGACACAGAGAAAAGAAAAACATTTCGAGTCCAAGTGTTCCGCTGAGCGGCCATGTTATCGATTACACAATGAAAGCCTTTTTATATGCACTATTTCTCTATTGCAAATTGCTTGAAGATCAAAAAAATGTTTCATCTTTTAATCCATTTGTAAGCGAAGATTCTAACCAGAACGGAATAATTTAACTATTATTCTGTCGGGGAAATACCCACTTTTACTTTATTTTACTTCCCCTCTTCTTATTGAGTTGTTGTCTCGTTACTGGAGATTGTGACCCCTACTATATTTACCCTGATAAACCAATTTTTCATAACAACGTGATTAAAATAATGTTTTTTTTCTCTTTCTAGGCGGCCTACATGATCGTGGATGAGATGCACGAGGAGCACCCCGAGCTGCTGCGCGACCAGTACTGGGAAGACGTAGTGCCGCGTGATCTGCCCTACACCGTGGCGGCAGAGCACTACCGACGCGCGGAACCCCCCGGCTCAGCCGATCACTACAAGGTGGCCGAGGCGGACGCGCTCTACGCCAACCTCAACCCCGAGCCGCGCAAGAGTCATGCCGACGACACTTACGCGGATTACGTGAGTGGGGACTGAAATAGTTTTAGTTTTCTTGGAATGGTCAGGGTTCTGTCATCCTATGGCATCACCAATTTTTTTAATGATATTTGCATATCACCCTCAGAGAGTATTGGCTGCCTCAAAGAAATGCACCCCAGTCGTGCCAGTCTCTTGCTGTTTTTGTTGATATTTACCTATTACTGAATAGTCTTGTCTACACATGTGCGATCGCTAAATTGCACATATGAAAGTGAAACAGTAAGAGGGGATTTCTGTTCAGTGGTGTTATGTTTTATTAATTTAAAGTTTAAACAATCTTGAACGTTAGAAGCTGTCCTCCCCACACAGTAAGAGGAAAGCGGAAGAGGACGTAAACGGGGTTAAGCTAATGATAAATCAGAATGAAAGGTTTGGCTTGAACACCCCACAATAACACTTTTTCCACCATAATTAAGATAATAATAAGTATTTTTCCAGTAAAGTGTGGACACCCCGATAGGACAATTGGAAAATTTTACACTATACTTTCATAAAAGACCTATGCATTTCAGGAAAGCGTGGACACCCCGCTGGTGGAGCGCCGCAAGAACTGGTTCCAACGCCAGATCTCTCGCATGGGATCAGTGCGCTCCTCCTCCACGGCCTATTCCTCGGGAGGGTTGTTTGCTCGCAACCGCCACAACTCCGTGGTGTACGCTAACCCTGAGGTAGGGGTGGTTTCCTCGCCCAATGGCACACACCCCCCGCCCCTGCAGCACAAGATGTCCCTGTACGACAGGTTCGTGGGACGCAAGTCCGTCAGGAGCCAGCACTCCAAACGACTAGGTCTGTATATTATTACGTACTTCTAATTCTACTTCTTGAGCCTTCCGACATCCGGTTCGGACATAAGCCCCCCTCAGGTATCTACAGTTTTGCTGATTATTCATTTCTTACATATGACACAAGCCATTATAGAAGATATAAAAATGCATTCCATAATCCCACTGCTTGGCTTTGTAGTCTATGTGTCTGATCCAAGAGAATGTCCACTGAGTTGTTCCAAGCTGCAGCCTATGATGTGAAGATTGCCTTCTATTAGAGGTGGCACCAGATGGAGAAGAATGCTGAATACGTATTAAATGTGTGACTTCAAAATTCTTAATTTATGATTTTATTTTTTTCAGGAAACCAAAAGATGAATGGATCGGCTGTGCCCACGACAGTGAAGAACCGTCCACGCATCCCAACACCTGACCGAGAACAGCAACGCCAGTCCCCCATAGGCAGCAGCAACTCTCCTATCGGAGTAGCTCTCATGGCGCATCACTCTTATCAGAGCGAGGTGCCGGTGCTGGGAGCACTCGTACTATCTCCAATACAAGAACTGGACAGTGGCTCGGTTAACAATACCCTGCACGCCAATCAGCCCGGAACCACGGCTCTGGCTCAAGCGGTTCTTTCTCCGGGACTAGGAACGGTAATGACGACCCCCGTGAACACTCCGATGACCTTCACCCCGGTCACCGTGTCCCAGATCGTCACCCCTCCGAGAACCGCGTCGCCCAGGCCGGCTATCCCAGCCCCCACTGACGCCATCAGCTCCAGCACTCCGTCCCTCCCGGACATGTCCGCTCACGGCTCTGAGCATTCTATCGATACCAAGTCCATCAAGTCGGACACCAGCCACAGCAACAAACAGAGCTCTTCGGGAAAGTGGGGCGAAGTGTACGTCTGAAATTGTCCAGCTGCATCATCTCCAGCTTGATTGCCAAGGAAGAAAGTGTTGTATAGTAAATGACAAAGTTCGTGAAACCCTACTATGTAGGCGATAGCATTTAAGTTACTATTGTTATGGTTGATATTATTTAGCTGAAGTGAGATTAGAATTTTTATGACAATACGACTACGAGTGAAAAAACAGATTTTTAAATGTTTTACATAAACACATTTAAAAAATTTGCACTATTCTACAAATCCTAAACATTTAGCTCGATTTATTTCAGATAAACTTGTTTTTTCTTCAAATAATGGTTGGCTAATTAACACAACCGAATATTTCACGTTTCTGGTGTTAGTAAATAACTGCTAAGACTTCTCAAATGGTTTTGATATTCCAGGCTGCTGTAAAAGAGTAATAAAATTGTAGAATCCACACAAGGGAGATCTGTTAACCTTTCTTATTAAACTTTTGTTTTATTGATGTTGTTGATTTGTAATTTTAAGTAGTTATTTGAACACATTATGTTTATTGATTGATAAATAATAATTATTTAAAAAATGAGCTTAAATGAATCTCAATTAAAACAAATATTCCTAGAAATTATTGTAGCGATAATAATTTGAATGAAGCATGTGATAAAGGAAGTGGTTGTAGCGTGAATGATGAATGCAGCAAAGCGCCCTCGGTGAATGCGGTTGAAGTAATGGACTCTTTACTCGAATACTCTGTGTCACCTAAGCATATTTATTTTATATATTTTCTGTGATTGAAGAAGAGAAGTATATTACCGAAGGATGCCACCGCCCCATACCGTTTCTTAGATATTAAATGAAAAATATTTTGTATACTTACGGTGCATTTTATATTTAAAATAAGGAATTTAAATGAAGCTGTGACCAAACTATTACTGTATATATTTATGTGAATGTCGCCATCATGTTGATTCCTTTGAACCAAATTGCAACTGGGAAATACAAGTGATTGTATGTGTCATAAATGTAGTAACTTAAGTGTCTCAAACATATATGTTTTGTGGGTTTCTTTATGCAGAATGTTTTGTCAGATCCTTTGTACAGAATGTTTTGTGAAGAGGCTGAACTTGAATGTACTTAGTAACAGGTGTCTCAAGCAGATATTATTAATGTTTTGTGGGTTTCTTTATGCAGAATGTTTTGTCAGATCCTTTGTGCAGAATGTTTTGTGAAGAGGCTGTACTTGAATGTACTTAGTAACAGGTGTCTCAAGCAGATATTATTAATGTTTTGTGGGTTTCTTTATGCAGAATGTTTTGTCAGATCCTTTGTGCAGAATGTTTTGTGAAGAGGCTGTACTTGAATGTACTTAGTAACAGGTGTCTCAAGCAGATATTATTAATGTTTTGTGGGTTTCTTTATCCAGATTGTTTTGTCAGATCCTTTGTGCAAAATGTTCTGTGAAGAGGCTGTACTTGAATGTACTTAGTAACAGGTGTCTCAAGCAGATATTATTAATGTTTTGTGGGTTTCTTTATGCAGAATGTTTTGTCAGATCCTTTGTGCAGAATGTTTTGTGAAGAGGCTGTACTTGAATGTACTTAGTAACAGGTGTCTCAAGCAGATATTATTAATGTTTTGTGGGTTTCTTTGTGCAGATTGTTTTGTAAAGAGGCACAAAATTTGTACATAAACTAAATATTAAAAATCTATTCTAAATAGAGCTCATTGTGAATTTTTTCGATATGTTGAAATTATTAACAATAAACAATTATTTTTTAAATTTTTATTGATGTTGTCCGAAGCGATATCCAAACTATAAAACCATTAATCACTTTACATAGCATGCAGCCTTGTCATATTCCCAACAGGTAATGTCAATAGATTTGTAGATTTTAATATATGTAAATAAATGATATTTTTGTGTTTTGTTCGGTGGGTTACACAGTGGTAATAATTTATTTCTGTAGCTCCATTTTAGTGTTTTTCTCGAGTCAAATTATACATGGGTCGGTAAATTTTATTAAAGAAAGATGGTTATTTGGTAAAATTTATTTTGATTTATAATAGAAATACAGTATACATTCCTAACATACACTTTATTTTTCATCGTTCATGTGAAACCTTACAATCTCTCAGAAGTGCTGGCATTACCAAACTACTAGTTATACAGCTACGCTACTTAGAGACACACATCATTATTCACTATTATAGAATAAGTATTAGAGATGTATGTGCAGAATTATCCCTAATGGATTACCTAATCGAACGGAGCTTTGTTGCACCGGCTATATCCATTCAGCGGATGATTTCTTGGAAAGCGTTCGTCCTTCCTCCTTGCTCCTCTTGATTCCTGAACTTGCTTCTAAAAGTATTATCGTTACTCAGTCAAACTGATTGCACATGTCTCTCGATGTCCACATTGTCAGTCAGGGAAACACGCCAACGCTTGGTAATTTCTGATCAGTTTAAGTTAAGCTAAACAGACATCCCCAGCCCAACAAAACCGTGTTCAATTGAACTAAAAAGCATTATTACCATCTAACACTTGCATTCATAAAGTTAGCATAATAAATTCAATTCATCAATATACTTAGTGAAAACAGTTTACAATCTATTCATACTAATCATTGAAGTTTTCTATAGCTAAGGAACATAAGTCATCATTACAGTGGTTCAATGGCATTCATATGACAGCGATTTAGAGTGAAAAGATAAAACATGGCACATTTTCTATACAGTATTATGCAGTAATTTAATCCATTCCCATTATGAGAAATTTATTCAATACAACAATTAGATCATTTTAAATAGAAGAACATTATTGAATACCTAAATTTTCCTTCTTTTAAATTTGTGGCTTTGCAGATAGACAGCATTTTACTCGAGCGTTAACCTCAAACCTTTGACATATTATTTACGACAATAATTTCATGAATGTGCTTAGCTTGAATTTATAAAAATATATACATATTACTTTTTATATAAGATAGATATTATAAGCTCTCAGTGCTTCAAACAAGTTATACAATTTTTGCATCAATGCATTAGCAATATCATAGCAATCATAATAATTCAAAGTACATTATATCCGTAACCGTTATGAAAACAAAGATCTAACGAATCGCTAATTCGCTACGATAAGTGCAAAGGATCATTGAGACTAATACTGATTAAATGTTACAATATGATTATTTAAAGCTAATATTTACAATCACATAACTTTGTATGTGATTTAAAATGCAAAGTAAACAGAAATCATAATACCAATCTTGCATGGTTTTTTTTTTTATAACTGAGGTAGACGTTGTCAGCGAAGGTATTATTGACCATTCCGCATATATTCCAGGTTTACAACATTCAATACTACTATCTAATATCCATCTTAAGTAATGTAATTAAAATTCCACAAATACATCGACGTAAGTACTACTAGCCATTGAACAACACTTAGGGACTGCGGGCTCCTCAAGCCGAGGGTTCCAGACTCCAGGGGGTGCGCTAACTAAAATGTTCCTAACACGAATCGCTACTCCGCTATCTTCCACAGGTGCCTTAAGGGAAATAATTCAAGATGGCATTTCACATTTAACTACTATATTCTTTACAAGAAATTCTACAATAGTTGTAATTCATATTCATATTCACTGGTAAAATTACAATTTTATCTACATACTCGTACACACATTGTTCCACTTTGTGATGAGCCCATGCTTCACTTAGAGGTCTCGCTATCAAGTTTTGTCCGCAAAAGCGTTAACCTATTAAAATAAATAATGTTTACTTGCAACAAGTTAGTGGGTTTTGTAAAACCCTCGGAAAATAAAATAGACCAATATTTTTTTTACACGAATTGAAAATGCTAATACATAGTTAATAACTGCATTAAAATAATAAATACATTATCACGCTGCTGGTGGAGTGTGATTTAATATATGAGATTCTGTTGCACGCTGTTGAGGAGCTCGGCAGACTTGTGCAGCATCGAAATCTCAGAGTCAGTCAGTGGCTGCTTCACAATGTGGGAGATTCCCTTGGCTCCGAGCACGCACGGAAGGGACAGGAACACCTCCTCGTTAATGCCGTGTTGGCCCTAGAAACACAACCAACATGCAGTTGAAATCAGTAATGATTGAAAGCCATTAAAGATTAGTGCTTGTTTTGGCCGGTTACATCTGATTTCTTTCGGAAGTGATGAATGCCAAGAGCCCCTAAAGGGAGCTTAATTTTGGAAATGATATTGATACCATATTTGTAAAAACATTTACTTTGTGGCTTGCCATAATTACAATATAAATGCATAAATTTGTTTTGCACCACTTCGATTTGATATAATTATCTGGACCGGTTTTGGAAATACCCTTCCTTCGTCAAATGAGAATTAGAAAATCCCTCAATATTAATTCTAGTATATTGAATAACCAAGTAAATTTATTATATAGTCCTCTATTAGATATTGTTCCAGCGAATCGCTTTGTTCGTCCAGAAAACCCCCTAATTACACGTTCTCCACTCCAACAACTAAATATACATGTATGTCATGTTTATCATTATTTTGTTTATATAGTTTAGTTTTAATATATTCCTGACAAAGGAAGGGTACTTCCGAAACCGGTCGAGATTGTTATATTAAATTCCAGTGGTTTGAAACAAATTTGTGTATTGATATTATGATACTGGTGCGATGGTTTATCTGTAACGACTCATTTTTTTATGAATTTTCTTCAACACTACTTGATCGATGAGTTGCTCATTGTGAACATTATGTCTTTAGTGTTATCAAACAGGGACAGCGAAACCACAACTGTGAGGCATGCGGGCAAAGAAAGATTAAATTTAAATGTTTATCTGTGAATGAACCTTTATCTGTCTAGGCATTAGATTTTAAGATTTCAAGGTAAAAATATAATTTTTTCTCTTTACCTGGACGAGGGTAGACACAGCGTGGATGCTTCCCACGTTCCTGAGAACAGCTGAGCAGAGGTTGGCCGTGCTGAGGCCAATGGCCCAGGAGGTGTAGCCCTTCAGCCGGATGACCTCATAGGCACTCTCCACCACCTGCTTGTGTAGCTCGTGCCAGTTTTCAGGGTCATCGACCTGCCCCACCAGTGGGCTCAGATCGCGCAGGCGGACGCCAGCAATGTTAACACCGGACCACACGGCAACTGAAATAATTAAATGATTTTCTAACACCGTGTATATTGGATTACAAGTGGCAAATATGTATACAATATGAAAGAAGCGTTGAATGAATGCTGAAGAATAATAATATTGTAACATATTGTGTAGTTGTGTAATGTAATTTCATGCATTTCTTCAAATGATGTATAATAACTGTATGGAGTCATATTTATTAAATTAATAATAATTACCTTGTTTAAAACCACTTTATTTAATATGTAAATATGTACATTTCTTTTTAATTTTTTTTTTGTAAGTCACTTTTCCTGAAGAGTAGATATTTACATATTAAATACAGTGGTTTTAAACAAAGTAATTATTATTCATTTAACCATACACTTCTATTCGCATAATTTACGGATATTAATTTTAAACGCACTCCATAGATCATCGCCATATTTCGCATCACGAGTAAACAAAAATCCATTACTAGAATCTTGAATATAGAATACACAATTATTGGTGCAGAGATAGCCTTCACTCGCTTCAAGTTATAATAACAATTATATTTTTAGTAATGTAAATCAACAAGAGAATGTGAAAAAAATCACTAGTACAAAAATTTAAATACAAATTTGTTTTCTTACAGGCATAATTTTATCTTTCTTTAAGAATGGCAAACGCATAAGACAAATTATTGATCGCAAATACATAAAAAGTGGCATAGTTCAGTATAATCTATAATATGTATATATACAGGGTGTTAAGAGACGTAGTTGACTTACTTTAACCGGTGAATCCTGACCACATTTGGAGCAAAAATGTTAATGAAATTTTGGTCTCATTTTTTTTTCAAATGCAAAAAAAAAAAACTCTCATGCCGTCACTAATCACTCAGCCGAGTAAACGCCCAACCCCCCACATTGACCGTACCTGTCAAATACCTACCAAATTTTTAGGTTTTTAGGAAAATTAAAAAAAAAAAAAGAAAAAGGAAATTGTAGCTGATGACCAAAATTTCACTTACATTTTTTACTCCAAATATGGTCAGGAATCACTGGTTAAAGTATGTCAGGTATGCCACTAAACACCCTGTATAATCGCATAGTGTAATGCACAAAATAAATCATTAATTGTTTCATACAGCGCCCTTGAGGTGATTATTCACAAAAACGGCGGTATATAAGTCATCCAAATATTATTATTATTATTCAATACTAATAAACTTTCACTTTAAATATGTTATGAAGTCGCTAAATGCGTATGTGGGAATTTATTGAATACATTTGATTTTCAGAAGATGAAAAGAAAATATTATCAATTAATAGCCGAATACCATAAATAATTATACATAAAATGAACTAATATATCAATGTGATTTTCGCAATAACTCTCCAGAATGACAGTATGACAGCGATGATATGAAATAACTAAAAAAAAATGCATAGTTGTTTACCACTGCTGTCACCGTGCTCGCCAATGATGAACCCGTGGCAGGAGGAGGGAGCCACTCCGAGCTTCTCGGACATGAGGAAGCGGAACCGAGAGGAGTCCAGGTTGGTGCCGGAGCCAATGACACGGTTCTTGGGCAGCCCGCTGAGCTTCCAGGCCACATAGGTCAGCACGTCCACCGGGTTGCTCACGATGAGCAGAATAGTGTTGGGGCTGTACTTGATCAGCTAAAACAATAGAAAGCATGTTTTTACTACAGTTACACGAATTACAGCTGCTCTGCAAGTCATTGAAGGGTATTGGAGATCTAATAGGTCAAGGATCGACAAAACGGAAAAGCTGATTGAAGTAAGAAGTGGATTCTTTCCAAGATTTGTGCAGTATCATTTCTGTATTCCCCTTCGAAAAGATAGTTTAATGATTCACTAGGTAAAACTTAATAGGCTTTATAAAATAATTACTTTCTCAAGTTTTCCACAGATGGCAGTATTTTTTTGTTGCTCTATCTTCATGCCTGTAGCAGCATCCTGGTCTATAATATTAGGACGCCTTATTTGACAGCAGTTATTGATAGATTTAAAAATGCTTAGTTACCTGTGGAATGATGAACTTGTAGATGTCGGTGTTCCTCTGCACCAGGTCAAGACGCGACTCCCCCTCGCGCTGCCTGGCGCCGGCCGTCACCACGCACATGGCCGAGTTTGCAGTCAGCGAGTAGTCTGAAAAGACAAATTAATATAATTCCCGAGTCATTCAGGACATATTGATATATCTAACTAACTAACCATCACGTCATATCTCCGTCAGTTGTTCGTCTACAACCAATCAAAGTGTTTCTATATTTTTGTTCATCACAGCATCAACCTTGCATTATTTTTGGATTTATTCATTCGTAAAAACTTTTCCAATTTACCTTTCAAAAATTCATACTTTTCCAATAATTTTTTTTTAAGAAGAATGCTATTATTACTACTTGTTGTAGACCATACTATTAAATTGCTAGGGTTCTCTCTCCCTCGGAAAACGTGGACCACATTGCACGATGGAGCCTAAAGAATTGCGAACTTTGTGAATGTGGAGATATTAAAATAACAGAACACATTGTAAAAGAATGTCCCCTTCATCAGTTTCCCTATGGCATATCTGTGCTGAACCGAGTGACTCCCGATGCCGTCGACTGGCTGAATAACCTCAGCATCCCACTATGACCTCCACCGACTCTCGTCCACTATACGAAGAAGAAGAAGACAAAGAAAGATTGGAACCAGTTAAAGAACTTGTCCTAAGATTGAATGTCGCTAAGCCACTGGTCAAGATGGCGGTATTTGTTGAAATTATTATTATTTTCATTAGTTATGATATCTTGATTGAAGAATTTAATTTGATAGCTACATTTCTGATACCGATAAAAAGTGTGCCAATGTACAAAGTACTTGAACGTGGCGCATTTTTATGCAAGTACCACACAAGAGTCGTAACTGCTCGGAGTCAATGAGTATGGCATACAAAATTTGGAGAATGTTTTGAGTCGGAAGAGAGTGGGGATGAGAAAGAGATGGGGAAGCTATCAAGGACGGTTGGGAAGTACCCAGTTACTCAGATTTGGTCATTGAATATGGGTAAAGCAATTTCAAGCACCGCTTGGATTCTGAATGCTAATCTTTCATCAGGGCGATACTGAGAGTATATGTAATATATGTATACCTCTCTAGAAATTCATGCAATTAAAACAAAATGTAATATGATGTTTCACATCTAGGTATATCTTCCACATGGACAACTGGAAAAACATGGCAAAAGTCTATAATCGCAACTGTTAAATGTACAAATATTGCCTGATAATGTACACTATTGGGTTAATTATTTCCAATATAAACAATGCTAAGTGATACTTATTGTTTTAACATCTGTTTCAAAATAGTGTTTTTTTTCTTTGTTATTTATGCTAATAAAGAAAGAAAAAACAGTTTTTTTTTCAGGAAAATTATGTCACACTTGAAGTGGCTCAGAAAGAAATCACGTGAATTGATTTTGCTAGTGAGAATTGTGAAATGCGTCATTTTTAAAACGCACCCATATCGATCGTTTTTAGTTACCTGAGCCGGCGCGAATTTTGGCGTTCCTCAGGAACATGGATCCGTGCTGCAAGTCCATCATCTCTCCCTTGAGCTTGTCCTCCATGCAGTCCACCAGCACAACCTCAGTGGACACATTCTAAAATAAACAACGTAAATTATTATTTGAACATTTTAACACTTTAATTCGGATCAAACAAAAAGTCGTCCGGTCTTTTTATTGACAGATTAATTAATATTTTGAAGCTCTATAGTTTGATATGACGGTGCGTCGGGCAGTAGGTATTATTCTAGGAATAACGCAAAAAAGGGAGGAATAGAAAAGCGATCTTAGGTAGTTACAAGTAATTTATTTTTATATACGTGGGTTTAGTCTTAAAACTAGAGTAAAACTTAATTAGACATAATAAATTTAATAAAACTAGATACGCAATTACATAATTCTACTGTTAAAGTCTTTGTACTTAAAATTAGAGGTTCACTGACTTAGGTAATTACTTAATTCTACTGTTAAAGTCTTTGTACTTAAAATTAGAGGTTCACTGGCTTATGTTGTGGGAGGAATTATCATTAGAGTCAGAGGCACTTCCCTTTTTGGTGATGGATGTCCAGGGTCCAGTGGCTGCGTTGTATGTAGAGTCTTCGCGTTCGCACTACGTATTCGTGTACCTCCGGATCGGGAGTAGGTGCAACGCGGCGATAATCAGAGACATGGGCGGTCTCCGATGTTGATCTCCGAAGGGCGAAGATCAGTTACTTCCTTCTGGGATGGAAGCGTAGAATTCCCTCGTCGTCAGAGGACCTGGGCGGCCTCTCCAAGGAGCGAGAATAGGAACCTTCCTGGGCGGAAGGTTTCACTTGGCTGTGTGTCCTGGGCGGACTACTGCAACCGACTCTCCGTCCTGGGCGGACTCTGGCAATCGACTGTTCTCTAGAGCCCACTGTCCTTCTGTCTACCTGTAGGTATTATCTTTTAATCCGCATTGTTCAGCGGCCTTTGTTATGTCGTTCGGCTCAATTCCTTTGAGGTGTTTATTGCCGTCTCATAAAATTCCAACGGAATTGCGGGCTTTCCCAAAATAGCAGTTAAGATTATATTATTTTAGTTACGATTTTTCCTAACAATAGGCTCGGCTAAATTCAACTAAATTCATTTTATGGCCGGTCTAATCTGGGAATTCCTACTATTTAAAATGCACATTGTAAATATAAAACTTTCGGTGAATTCGGTCATTTATTTTAGTTGATTACAAAAGGCTATATCAAGTTCACGAATTAAATGACCCAATGAGCTGAAAACAGTTGCTTACACCTTGAAATTTCGGGCAGAAGAAAAGCCGTGGAAATTTCTGTATTTAATTTATTTATTATTTGAAATAAGTTGTGAAAAATAATCGGAATTAGAAAATATTAAAAAAAGTGTTGATGAAATAAGCTACAAATTTCGACTGGAATAAGAAAAAGAGAAGATTTTTTTTTGGATTTTGAATTGGAAATACCATCTTTGGACCAAAAATATTGAAACGAGATGTCTTTATGCTACTCAGCTCTAAACGCGAAAAATTATTTGTCTTGAATCTAATGTACATGGGTTCCCGATTGCGCTGTACCTAAACGTCATGTGTTATTTTTCCTATTGATTTTAAATTAGATTAAAATGACAATGGTCCCTTTCACAAATGCGTTAGCAAAGAAAACCCAATTTAGAAAAAAAAGATGTTCAACTTTTATTTATTTTATAACACGGTAACTTTGTACCATATAGATCACGTTATTCGCCAACGTGAAGTAGGTATAGAAATTTATTGTATGCTAAGTTATTATGTATAACAAAGGCTTCGAAATTTATTGTATGCTAAGTTATTATGTATAACAAAGGCTTCGAAATTTCAAATATGTTCCCCTCTGACAATACTGACCAAATTTCCCTTTTATAAAATAAAATACTTAATATACAAATACCTAAAAGTGTTCTCGATTCAGTGGTAACAACAAAATTTAAAAACAATAGTCCGTAAACAAAATAGTTTCGCTCGACAAACAAATAAAACAATTCTCGGATAATGAAGTGAAAAATAAAGAACGCAAAGCAACTCAGTTTATTTGGATAGAAAAGTTTAGGCGGAGCTTTCGTCTAGAATTCCATTCATCATTTCAATTCTGCGCAATACGCGAACTGGGTCGAAATTATTACGAAACCGCGCATTGTGCAAAGTAAATTATTTTCGTGCAAACATTCGAAGCCATCTCTCAGGTCCGGAGAACTAGACTGGCCAGAGACTAGAGACGTGGACTGCGCACAATCAGGCGGTAATTAATGGAGTGCAATTAATAACGCGACGGAGAATTATTGCGATGTAACTACAGGGACTTGGCAAAAGCTTAAATAATTGTTGCAGTTAAAAGGAATGTCAATTAGTTAATCTTTGTAACGTGTCTATATATATATACTAGCTGATGTGTACCCGACCTTGCTCGGAATATATATATATATATATATTTAATAAAGTTATGAAATTGTGTATTCTTGCTTGTATTTGGGTGCCATAATTGATTTGACAGCGAAAGCCATGCCTTGTGACGACTATACTATCTCTAAGCAAAGAAACATTCATTTGAAAATTTTATTTCATTCCAAACATTCATTTATTTCAAAATGTATCTAAATAATAAAGTTCTTAAGTAGGTACCTACTTGTGTTTTCTATTTAGAAAATATTCTACCCAAACAAACTTCCTTCTTTTGAATACGTAATTTGTGGCTAAGTGGTATATCTATGGGCTAACCTCAATACAACATGGCGTGATCAATGTTTTCATACTAATTTTAAAGCGTTATAGCAACAGTTTTACATATTGGATTTCATTCAAAATATTCTCTACACCTTCCCAGCACTGATAAGAACAAACTGTGCTATTTTCGGCAAAACCGGTAGAGTAATTTTTGAGAAAATGGAGGACAGGCAGACAAACATTCATTTCTATAAATGTAGATAGATGATTATGATTAAGTAACTAACTAAATAACTAGCCATCACGTCGTTTCCCCGCAGGGATAGGAAGAGAGGACGGAACGCTAACTAACTCGGTCTTGAGGCACACTTCTTGCTTCATTCGCATTCATACATCGTTTCATACATACTCTTCTATTATTCTGACTCTTGACATGACCCGACTCAAGTATTTGATTCACTTGATCGTACCATGTCTTCCTCGTGCGTCCCCAACTTCTACTACCACTAACTTCCATGTCATGTATTCTCCTTACACTCATTTCTTCCGTCATTCGCTCTACAAGCCCGAACCATCTAAGCGTCCCTCTCTTAATCTTGCTCATTACGTTATACGATTAGGTACTATGTTAATATGGCGATTACTGTTTTGCTGCGGTTAGAACCCTTTTGACTTTGGGTACAGTTTTGCGGTTCCGATTACGGAAATGCGTTTTGTTCGATAAGTGTCTACCTAATAAAACAAGTAAACTATTACAGTTTATACACTATCTTTTCTTGTAGATCAATTGAAATATAATAATAATAATTGGATCATTTGTATATCACCGTCTTTTTATTAAAAATCACCTCAAGGGCACTGTACAAATATTACTTCCTATTCTTTACGTAATTATGTACAAACAGATACAGAAAAACATACTTACCTGGCAGGTCACTTCAGATGAACACAGTTTTATTAGAAAATTTAACCTTAGAGAAGATAGGATTTTTTCATTTACTATTTTACCCTCCTTTTCTATTGATGTTACATTTATTAGAAAATTGATGGCATAAAAAGAGTTGGTATTTATTTGAAATATTTGTAATTTTTAGGACTGGAAAATATTTATTAAATGACCTTAAAGAGCTTAAGAAGTTTTTAATAGATATGCTGTGTATGCATTTGCGCACCGGTGCTTTTTACTTATTCTATAAGTGACTATAGGTAAGTACTAACCGGCTAGCCTATATGCATGGAATAAACAATATGGCGTCTTGCCTTATTGTTTAATCGTTAAATGGATATTTCAAAGGTATACATAGCATATACATAGGTCATGACGAAAATAACGTGTTGTACGCTAAACATTACTTGCAACCTAGCGAATCCAAACAGATAAAGCTGTGGAAATTTCATTACGCCAGTGCTATCCGACGATCTCCGTGTTTGAGTGGTTACGATCCCTGACTACGACTCCGGATATCGCGGGTATAAATTTAATTTTATTAATTTGTGTTATTTCACAATTTATTCATTATAATATGTAGTATATTTGCGGCACGTTCCAGGGTGGCGGATACTTTCAGTATCGTCCTGGCGATAGACCACCATTCAGAATCGAAACGTTGCTTGAAATGACTTTAGCTGATTTTGGTGACCAGATCTGAATAGCCAGGCACTTCTCCACCTTCCTCTTGCCATCTCATCTCCTTCAGCCTCACAACATTGGGGATGCCATAGTCTTACTGGCTCTAGACGGTTGGGAGCAGCTGGGAGTGCGGTACTCACATTAAAAAATCTCATAACATATCTAAATATTTTGACACTTCAGCGAACGAATTTTCAACTCTAAAGTACAGATATAATTAATAAAGTTACAGTTTTCAGTTCGCAATGTAAATTCCACAATGATCTTGTAAAAATCCATTTGATAGGTAAAAAATACGAAAAGACTCACACTTCAAACAAAATTTAAATAAAGGCGTGAAGCATGGATTACAAAATATTAAATTGACGTTTGGCGTTAGATTAGATTATAAATTTTACATAGGCGAGTGTCACGGCTTTTATCTGATTAGTGGATTCAAGGCACCAGACACCGAAGAGATAAAATGATGGAAGTGTGATGTTGGTACGCCTGTACGTCTGAAGTAGGGTCAACATTATCTTACATTGGGAGAAATTGATCAAATGTTTTGAACAGATGGTAAATTTCATTGGCCCTTCTGGAGTCTAGGAGTCGAAAAGACTTACGTAACAGTATTCTAACCACTGATGTCAGAATTAATAGACTTGCTCTAAGCAAATTACAAAACATTTATAAAAAGGTCTAACTAAATACTCCACCAAAATATTCATTTTTTGTTAACAAGTCGATCCTTTTTACTTAGTTGTTGTTTTATTATTATTATTTTGTTTATTTCCCCCTTTCGTGTTAGGCCATTTCTGTCTATTATTTGCTCTGTGATTCTTTGAAATCGATTTTTTATGTGAATTAGGAAAAGAATCGCAACTGCTCCCTACCAACTATGGCAATTCTATTTGGGTTGAATTGTGAGGCTGAAGGGAAGGAAATAAGAAAAGAGGAGGTTAGGAAGTACTAGTATAGATCCTCTTCTAGGAATTTTCTCTTCTGTGATACCAGCTGATAATGTGGTCCTATCCCTAGGGTCTTCATGTGTTTCTCAGCCTACCTCTTAAGGGATACTCCGGGTGGCTGGTGCAATGCTTCACTGGGAAGAGTGTCGGAAGCAGGAAGTCGCTGTGCACTGCTCTGGTTTCGTGGCTACGGTTTGTTCTGGATATAATTTGTTTTTGCGTTTCTTGTTTGTTTATTCATAGGTTTGTTGGTGCACTCCCGCATTCCATCTTGGATTACTCCGGTTATCGGCATAATGAGCCGCTAAGGGCTACATTTTGTCGTCGTCAGTATCTGTACTAACCACTTTGATGTGCGTTTGTGAGTAACCTCCTTCTATGCGAAAGCTATGCGGGGACACTTGAGAGTTTAGAGTCTTTTAAAAATTATAGATTCGTTTAATTAAAAAAATAGAGTCCTTGACGTGCACCCTTAAGGAGTAACCATAAAGTTACTTATACCGGGTTGGGACAGTGGTGGGTACCTCTACTGATAATGTGGTCCAAATTTGACGGTGTGGACATTATACGTACTCGTACATACATCCCACACAGCGGATTGAAAGGGGGACACGCACCTAAACTCGATAATAAGCCACTCCTAATAATCGTATTAGGTACGCACCAGTGGCAAATATCGAAAGGGTCTTGATTATTATTTATTTCGCAGCAGAAACAGATTTGAACGTGATGCTTCGTTGCTCGGATAACGGATGATACGGTAGATGTAGGTGGAAATATTCAATGTTGGTGCCGGGAACCAACACTTAACACCATAGACAGGCAGATTCATTCGCAGTAGTGAATCAATTCAGTCTTATTCCCCATGTCTTGTGAATTTATTATTTTAATTCATTCTTTTAAAACATAAAGATTTTTTTTAACATCAAAATTGTGCTAGTATGGAAATAGCATATAAAAAATAACTGTATCACTCAACAAAATAATAAATTATTTGAAAAATGTATATATACACATCAATGTAGTAAATAGTAGATTCGTTTTCAGACACAATATTACCCACCAAACAAAAACCAACTAAAAGTGAGTGGGTGACGCTAAACTACAGAAAATAAAGTCCGAAATCACTCGACACCCTACCATTGACCAAGTATAACATCGATGCAGCTCAAGATTCTTAACTACTGATTACTTTGGAAGTTCTCGCCGGACTACTGAAACTCTTCACCGTGCTGAGACTAATGACAAACGGTTTTGCCGCTGGCATTCAGAAATTAATTAAGAACTTCTGGCTAGTGTCTTGCAGTGATATACTCGATATTGACGGACCAGAGGCGTAGTGACTACGACGTCAACAATACATTTCTTAATTCTTCGAATTATGGAATACAGACTGCGATAGCAAATACTGATGAACTCGGAATTACTGACGGGTTTGCGTGCTGGAAAATATGCGGGCTGCGGACAAATGATCTATGATTTTTTCATGGATTACGGCGCGAGATACTGTACGTTAGATGGAGTCCTGCACAACACGACAATACCTCCGGCGATTTCGCGGCGCCGCACAGCAGTATCCGCGCGGTAATTATTGTGGCGCGCGTTAGAAATACGAATGCAAGACCTAAGGAATCAAGAATTAATTTATTGTCAAATTGAGAATTAAATCGAGTTAAGTTTCATTCAATTCCGTTCATGTCCGCTAAACACTGAAAAGTCCAATAAAAATTGAAAGTAACCTCACAAAATTAGTTCTACCGCAGAGAGTTTATCAGAAACGTGTTCTGCATACCACTGCCGTAACAGCATGACGTATGCAAAAAGTCAGAAAAAATTGATAATTACTTAATATTTCAAAACTCTACGAATAGAAATGATTCGCATTTGCATTCCACCAACTCTTCTAACTCGCCTGATTCGCCCGACTTACCTGACTCGGCTGATTTGCCAGCTCGCCAGATAATTAACTATCCAAACCCGATAAACTATTACAGATACTTTCTCTCTTTACATGGCTGACAAGGGTTCTTATTGCCGTCCTTGTAAAAAAATAATATCTAGATTTTTAATTGACAAGCATAATAGAAAAACGATAAGAAGTCAAAGATCGTTCATCGTTTTACTTTATAGTACAAAACGTATCGGGAGTTAAAACAGAAATATAATAACGATTGTTATACGACAAAAATCAATGAAGTTAGGCCTTCTTAAAGTACTCGTATGTTCGGTGTCCTTGTTCAGAAGACATTCTGCTCTCAACACAGGTTCTCTTGTGAGACGGATACAGTAACATAACCCTTATAATACATTGAGTTACAAATACAAAGACTACTATTCAGAATTGACACGTTGCTTGAAATGGCTTTTAGCCATATTTGATGACCAGATCTGAATAGCCTGGTATTCCCCACCTTCCTCTTCCCCTTCTCCTTCCCCTCCCCAATACCTTCAGCCTCACAACATTCCCCAATTGGGAATGCCATAGTCTCACTGTCTCCAGACGGTTGGGACTATTGTGAGGTATTCATATAAAAAAAAAGTTTATATAGATGAATAAATAGAAAAAAAAACTAATCTTTTGTCCAGATACAGCGATGTTTTTCTGCCTTGTTACTTCGAATGCTAGCCAAAACAGATTATGTTTTTTACGATATCCACCCGGGTGAGCAATTTAAAAATTAATGGTACCTGGCCTTTGGCATGTGATGTAAATTTTAATTTAGTGGTACATATTATTATGTATGTATTACGTCACTCTAGAATTCGCCCTTTTGACATTGAGATCTAAATTGTAGCCAAATTCATATGACGCGTGAAAAGTATTTTGTTTATTGTTACATGTTTGAAGATATTTTAGAAACAGAGCGAACCATTCAGAAATGCATGAAGAACTTCAAATTCAATACATTTCTTAACTCGATGGGAGATCAAGCCGTAACCTTTTGCGGTATTTGTATTACTTCGATAGAATTCTAGCCTAGCCTTTTTTTATTTTCTTGTTGCTTTACTGTACATTCATCTAGTTTATTTGAGATTTTCAAGTGTAATTTATGTATCCTTTTCAAGTATAATTTAGCTTGATTGTATCGTCTTCTGGTGTTGTTTTAATTTACTCAACCTTATTCTTGCATATTTTAACTTTACTTCTCTTCTTTTTGCTTGTAGGTGTGCTTTATTCTACCTTCTTAATTTTTTTTTTTCAGTTTTACTATTTCTTTTCCTCGGATGCTTTAGCGTGATCACATTTTCTTCTAGATTATTATAGCTCTCCTATTCTTTATTTAAAATAGTCCTATTCTTTATTTAAAATAGTATCGTCTACATTATTATGTAAAGTATTATTTTCAGCATGAATAATTCTACTTTCTTGAAGAATTTATCTACCATCATCTAGTTTATTGTAGTTTTGTCTTTCTTTACTCATTATACTTAAGCTTGACTGTGTCTTATTCTGGTCTCCCATAGTTTTGCTCTACTTTGGTCTTGTTCACGGCAGTATTACTCGATTTCTTCTAGCGTCGGAACCTGACGTTTTTTTAAGACCTGTCAATAGAAACGTTGCCGCTGATGATTTGTTTCTAGTGTTTTGTAACTTTGTTCCAAATTATTCCAGTTTATTGCAGTTTGCTCTACTTTGGCCTGCCTTCTCCGAGTGTCTCAACTTCCTCCGAATACCATCTTTTCAAAAAGTATCTATCTTCTATCGAATAAATTTGATCTGCCATATGTGCTCTGAAGACCTCCGTGGTTGAGTGGTTACGATCCTAAGCCATGAATCCGGAGGTCGCGGGTTCAAATCCCGGCGTGCGCAAATTAATTTTATGTGATTAATTTGTGTTATTTCACAATTTATTAATTTAAAATAACATATAGTGTATTTGCGACACGTTCCAAAGTGGTGGATACTTTCAGTATCGCCCTGGTGAAATACCACCATTCAGATTCGTAAGGCTGCTTGAAATGGCTATAGCCGTGTTTAGTGACCAGATCCGAATAGTCAGGTACTTCCCCACCTTCCTCCCCCACTACTTTTAGCCTCACAACATACCCCAATTGGTGATGCCATGGTCCCACTGGCTCCAGACGGTTGGGAGGAGCTGGAATTCTTGTTGTCTACCTTATTGCTGTTTTTTGGTGCCTGTCAATTGAAATGTTCCGGATCATGTGTCCCGATGGATTGATGATTGTTTGTTGGTTAGGTTAGGTTAGGTTGGGTTGTTGTAATTACCTGTGACAGGATGCTGAAGGCGCAGGCCATGCCAACTTGCCCGACGCCCACCACTGAGATCTTGTTCCCGGTGGCCAGGGCCGGCTCGGACACGCTGCTCAGAAGCACTTCGGTAGTCATGTTGTCGAAGAGTAGTCTGCAAAGGAAACAACAATAGCACTCATTAGATACCATTATATATAT